>JAXCLR010000105.1:6149432-6198821 GCA_035584095.1 Annona squamosa
CTGAACAAGAATGGTGGGACAATCCACCTTTTTTTCTTCAGGAAAAACTCTGTATAGATAATTTTTTGGCTTTGTTAAGCAATGATTTTCCTTCCCCTTCCACCTCTGATCCTCCTTTCTTTCAGAGGTGGACGGGATAGGAGTTAATCTTTTAATAAAAAAAAAACAGTTGATTTTGATAGCAACCGTCATCATGGGTATGTTTGCAATTACTTTGTACAATATGGGGGCAATTTGTAATTTCTAAAACCGCATGGTATATTTACAATTATAATCAAACTATATGGATATATTTACAAATTACCCTTAAATATCATGCAAATCTTTAAGGGTCTCATTAAGAGGGCTGAAAATTAAATATGCAGGTCACATGAATTACTTAGGGTGTATTTTGGAATGGATAAAACTTTTGATGAAAAAATTTTAAAAAGTAAAAATTGTCAAATGATGTGATATGATAGGAGTAATGATGAGTAGTAAAGATGATAAAGTTAAAATAGATAGGTTAGTTGTGTGGATAATTGTGAAGAAATGATTGAAAAGTATGATAGTTGTATAGGAAAATGTAAAAAAATAATTAAACAATATGATAGTGATGGAGAAGAAAAAGTTTTAAGATATGTTTGGGAAGTTGTAAAACTTTTAATGAAAAGTTTTTTATGTAAAAGTTGTTAAATTAGTAGAAAATGATGTGATATTGTATGAGTAATGATAATAAGTAAAGAGAATAAATTTAAAATAAATAGGTTAATTATATTGGTAGTTGTGTAAAAATGATTGAAAAGTAGGGTTGTTGTACAAAAAGATGTGTAAAAAAATTAAAAAATGAGTAGTTATGAAACGTGAAAAGTTTTAACTTGACAATTTTTGCAGATTGTCAAACACTCCCTTAGATTAAAAAGTTTTAACTTGATATTTTTTAACCATTGTCAAACATACCCATAATCTTACTAAATTTTTATAAAAAAAAGCACTAGTTACTATTATGGATTACTTTTAAAAAAATTACGTTTAGGAATTAAATTGAGTTTTTATTTTAATATTTTAAAAGATTTGTTCAATCATACTCACTGGGTTTGAAGTTAATTCAAACATGTACGCAAGTTATTTTCATGTCCAATATGTTTCCACTTGCCACCAAACTAGCAAAGTTACTAAAATGCCCGTCATCCCGAAGCATTTTTACTAAAATGGAGTGACGAGCGACGACCACCACGTATTACCGCCGTTGCGTGCCACTGTTCTACGCACTCTGCCGATCGTTGCCTAGTTTTTTAGAGAGGGCATCCGATGGTTCGGGTTTGGTGATGGACGACAGCAATATGAATTAATGGAAGGGAAGGACTGAAGGCAGCGTCGCTATCGTTGGATTTAAGACTTTTGCTGCTAGCTTCAGCGCTTAGGGATGCCGGAGATTGGAATGATGATCTGCCAGCTTTTCAAGGTAGATCGCGCGGCGGCGGGTTTTGTAGCAGCGATCTATCGGCTGGATCTAAAGAGCAACAGAGGTGCTGCCGGAATACAAAGGGGCATGGGGTTTAGCCGAATTTCATCCGGAAGGCTGCTGCCGGATGGAGGATAACGGAGAAGACAGGCACTGCATTCTTGGAAGAACCATCGGCACATGTCACATGTCTTAGGTGTGTTTGGTAATTAATAAAACTTTTAATGAAGGGTGTGTTTGAAAATGGATAAAACTTTTGATAAAAAGTTGTAGAGATGAGAAGTTGTCAAATGATGTGATATGACAGGAGTAATGATAATGAATAAATAGGATAAAGTTGAAATAGATAAGTTCGTTGTGTTAATAATTGTGTAGAAATGATTGAAAAGTAGGGTAGTTGTATAGAAAAATGTGAAGAAATTATTAAAAAATAAAGTAGTTATGGAGAATTAAAAGTTTTGTATTGAAAAGTTTTAACTCGACAACTTTTTGTTTTACCAAACATACCCGAAAAGTTTTAGAGAGTAAAAATTGTCAAATGATATGATGTGATAGGGACAATGATAAGTTGTAAAAAGGATAAAGTTAAAATAAATAAGTTAGTTGTGGGGATGGTTATGTAGAAATGATAGAAAAGTAAAGTAGTTGTATAGAAAAATGTGAAAAAATAATTAAAAAATATGATAGTTATAGAGAGTGAAAAGTTTTAACTTAATAATTAAAAAATATGATAGTTGACCGATTCCCGATTTTTCCGGTTCAACCGGATCAAACCGACGGTTGAACCGAGAAAGGACCGGTTCACGGTTCGACCGCCCGGTTTTCAAAACAATGGGTGGGAGCATCCAACGACAACGGCTTCTTGGGGGAAGAAGATGGAGTTCGCATAGTGCTCTGGCGATATGTTAGAGATCATACTCGTGGCGCTCCTTTTCATAATGGGCATTTTGGGGATTTCATGTTATTTAGAATGTGTTTGGTAATAAGTAAAAGTTGTCAAGTTAGAACTTTTCAATTTAAAACTTTTCGCTCTCCACAACTATCTTATTTTTTTAATTATTTCTTCACATTTCTTTATACAACTACTCTATTTTTCAATCATTTCAACACAACTAACTTATCTATTTCAATTTTGTCCTATCTATTCTTCATCATTACCCCTATCATATCACCTCATTTGACAACTTTTACTTTCTATAACTTTTCATCAAAAGTTTTATGATGTGTTTATTAATGAAAAAACTTTTGATGAAAAGTTTTGGAAAGTAAAAGTTGTCAAATGATATGATATAATAGAGATAATGATAAATAGTAAATATAATAGAGTTAAAATAGATAAGTTAGTTATATAGATAATTGTGTAGAAATAATTTAAAAGTAAGATAGTTGTACAGGAATGTGTGAAAAAATGATTAAAAAATATAATAGTTGTGGAAAATGAAAACTTTTAACTTGACATTTTCTAACAATTATCAAACACACCCGCATTCATTCTCAAATACAACCTTAATCTTACTTAACTTGTGTCAGGAGATGGTGTGGATACAGAGAAATTAAGGTTGGTCCTAGAAGTCATGAAAATATTGGAAGAAAAGTTTTTCATATATTGCATCGGGAAAAATTTTTATGTAAATTTTTTTGAAATAAAAGAAAATGATACAATAAATTATGAGTAATAATGAAGAACAAAAAATATAGTTAAAATAGATATTTTTTGGAGTAAAAATAGATAAGTTAATTATATATATATAATTACGTAAAAATAATTAAAAATTTTAATAATACTATATAAAAATGCAAAAAAAGGATTGAGAATACCATAGTTTTAGAAAACACAAAGTTTTATATTAAAAAATTTATAGGTAGCCAAATATACTTTGGCTGTGTTTGGTTGGAGGTAAAACTTTTGATAAAAAGTTTTTAGAGTAGAAGTTGTCAAATCAATAGAAAGTAATGTGATATAATATGGGTAATGATGATGAGTAAAGAGAATAAAGTTAAAATAGATAGATTAGTTGTATGGGTAGTTGTATAGAAATGATCGAAAAGTAGGGTAGTTTGTATAGAAAAGTGTGAAAAAATAATTAAAAATAGAGTAATTATTGAGAGTGAAAAGTTTTAGATTGAGAAGTTTTAGTTGACAGTTTTTTGCTCTAAACAAACACACCCTTTGATTCTAAACTATGCAAGCATGGAAGGAACTTTTAAAAGATAGATTTGAGTTTTTTTTAAAGATAAAATAAAATAAACCAAACAACTTAGACATCTCCCTTTTTCACACGATACAAGGAGGATAATCCCTCTAAGAGCTTTTTATAAAAGTTGTTGCCTTTGTCAAGTTATTTGCAAACCATCTTCCACTTCTTAAAGCGTGAGAAAAACTAATATTTTTCAAACCACTTACAATAGTCCCTTATCTCCTCTACTTAAACCTATACATGTGAGAAACTAAGAGAACATCATCTTATAAGTTTCTAACCATCAAAAGTGAATCACTTTCTAGTGTTATTTTCTTGATCCCCAACTCTTTTGCTCATTTGATTCCCAACATTATTATTGTTGCTTTCATTTATAAAAGGTACAAGATTTCTTCATCACACCACCACTTGCATGTAAGAAAATAACATTCTATTTCTCAAAATAGCCATATAGCCTTTTGCGCATACCTTTTTTCTCTCCTTGTGCATCTAAATTTATTTTTAGTAAATCCTACTATAGGTATCTCCAGCTTGCAATACCTTCTTTCATGTTTGAAGGGTCATTTATAATCCTTGAGTAGAATTTAATATACTAAAGAAATAATTTACTCCAAATTATCACCTGTTGTAGCTTGGTTGAATAACCCTCTATTATCTCTTAGTTTTTAAGAAATCAAATTATCTAACGCATGATTACATATGAAGCAAATGTATATTGAACTTTATTAGTCATCAACTAGTCCGGTAGGTCACTTATACCTTCGGATTGTAGCACTGTAAAATTTTTACCTTTGTCTCCTTATTAATGTCCCCAAGGAGTGGACTTACCATATGAATAGTTCTTGAAGTCCATTTATCTTGTAATATTCGAACCACCTATTTGTTACTAATTGCCTATTTGCTACTTTTTTCCAAAGTATCTTTTGTTTTTATCCAACAATTCCACGTTTATGAACACCTTTCCTCTATCATTCCATTTCAAAGTGAACTATCTAGTAACTATTTAGATTTTAGAAATTTGTAACAAAGAAAGGATTGATTAGAGAGAATTCTTTGTGACTATTTTGTGACTACAGCTCGGTTAAAAGCATTCACCTCTCTAAAGCCAATAAATTCTCCACTCTTTGAGTCTCATAACTTTTTTTAAGTTATCCAACTTATCTTTCTTTTGATTCCCTCTATCCCACTAAAATTTGTTAGCCATATTCAAAATTAAAATTAAATATGGTAGGTTGTTAAGCAATTGCCTTAGTGGTAACCTAGGAGAGCTAGTAACTAGTCCACCTAGGTTCAAATCTTCTCTCATTGGTGAGAAGTTTTATACGCATCTCTCTTAAAAATTGGAGAGTTTTTTAATTTCTTCCATGGGGTGAATTTTTTTACAAATTTTCCCTTGGTATAGGGGTATTTAGAAATTTTTTTTTCCAAGTGCGAGGGTTGTAAATTGCTAGATTGTAATATGAGAGTTGTCACTTGTATAAATCATAATAAAAAAATTTAAATGTAATAGATATATTTGAAATCAACCTTTTTGAAAATAAAGTTTAGCTATATTCATAAGTCTTACCAAAAGATCATTGTTATTTTAACTGCATCAATTGTAAGACAAAAAGAGAGTAACCGGACTTTGCATTTCATGTTGAAAAATGACAAAACTTATGAATGAAAAGTTTTTAGCATGAAAAATATTAAATTAAGAAAATGATGTAATATGATAGAGTCAATGATGAGGACTAAAAGTTAAAATGAATATGTTAATTATATAGGTAGTTATGTAAAAATGATTGAAATTATGATAATTATACAGGAAGATGTAAAAAATGATTAAAAACATAACAATTGTGGAAAGTAAATTGTTTTAGTTTGAAAATTTTTAATTTAAAATTTTTATATTAAACATATGTGCCCATAATTTATAGAGGCTGGTGACTAGGGGTATTGGCAGATTGGGTTAGATAGGTTGGAGCTTAATTTTAATATTAATCCATTTAAAATATCTCAACCATAATCAGTTTATTAATTCATTGAAAAAATTTTAACCCTGACCTATTTAAAACATTTTAATAAACGGATTGATGGATTCTTAATGGGTCGTAGAAGACTGAAGATCTAGACTCTTGTAGACAATGTTTTTGCAGGAAAAAGGTGAGAAAGTGTTTTTAGTGTAGTAAAAAAAATGAAATTAGAGTAGTAACAATAAAATAAAATTAGCACAATAATGAAAAAATGAAAATTAGATGACAGGAGGAAGACTTGTCAAGAGAAAATAACCAAGGAGTCTATATATATATAATTTCAACGAATTAAACGAGTTAAATAAGTTGAAAAAGTTAAACGAGTTATATAAGTTAAATAAGTTACTAAATGAGTTAATGAGTTATAAAATCTTAATCATAGTCTATTTATTTAATTAAATGGTTGAACGGATTGACGAATCATAATTCAAATTCATTTATAAATGGGTTAGAAGAGTTGGTTTATGAGTTAACAGTAGACATTAACACCCTTAGGGTGACGAGGCAATCACTGAGAAATATGCGGCCTGCAATAATTCGAACATTACTGGCGGTAAATGGCAGGAAGAAATCACCGCTCAGTATCTAATGTGGCTCTACCAAAACAATTGAAAATGTAGAAATGGTTGATCCGAGATATGGCTAAAGTAAAAATAATTCAAATTATCCAATAAAAATAACAGTTCAAATTAAAACGGCACTAAAAGCTCGAGCCCAAAAAATAAAAAATAAAAAATAAAAAATCAAACTTCAGAGACTTAATAAAAAGGACAACGGCCAACAGGTATTCCACGCGCAGAAAAATATGGGGACTTTGAAAGTCATGGATTCATTGGAAGAAATTTAAATGCACAAGAAATTACAGCAGTTGATTTTCGGTAGTAAACTTGAAATTCTGATACAGGGAAAAGTCAGCAGACAATGAAATGTGGACACTATGCTCGGTTAACATTTATGTCTTGCTGCTTTTCAAAATTCGTAATTTACAAATCCGTATCACATGCCCACGCAAGTGAAATAACAAATCACCCACTTAATTTGACTATAATTGTAAATATACCTACATAGTTTCAAAAATTACAAATTACCTTCACATAGTTTGACCATAATTGCAAACCTACCCAAGTCATTATTGCATTGTTAAGATGTGAGTATATTTATAAAAGTTTAAAAACTATATGAGTATATTTACAATTTCAAAAATTAAGTGGGTATATTTAGTTTTTTTCAAATATACCCACATATTTTTCAAACACTTGCAAATATACTTATGCTGTGATAGTGCAGTAATGACATCATAACAATATGAGTGTATTTGCAATTATGGTCAAACTACATAAGGGTGATTTGTAATTTCTCAAACTATATGGATATATTTGTAATTATGGTCAAACTATATAAATATATTTGAAAACTATCTTAAAATAACAACCCATATTTGAAAATGTGGCACTTGTACTGTCAGTACCTGTTTACAATTAGGATTCGATGATATGCGATGAGTAATTAAGTACACAATCTATCGTATATAAATACGTTGGTGTTAACAAGAACTCGAAGAACCCGAATGACCTGACCTTGTTACTTTTCTTTTTTTAAAAAAATAAAAAAATAAAAAAATGCCGTGACCCATTTTAAAGTGATGGTTTTTGGGTTGAATTTTTAGGAAATTGAGCTGCATGAATTGGGTTAAGCTTGACCCTACCAGTACGTGTCCTACGGGGTCAATAAATTAAATGACTTGATATATGATATTTTATGCACAGACACTGACATTTCTTCTGCTTTCCATTATGCTGTCGCACACGATTGCCTCGTGCTAAGTGCTATCATCCGTTTCTTCTCCATTGCTCATTGCTTGCTGCTTGCGTTTTTCCATCAAATTGGGAATCTCAATCCTCCTTCAACATCTCTCGTCTTGACTCCCTCTCTCTCGTCTCCTTAATAGAAGACTGTCTAATCATCTCCGACCTTTAGTCCTCTCATATTTCCGTCCTTCAAAGTTCGGGTGTCTTCGAATCAAAATTCAAATCCAACCCTATCTCTATCTAATTCTAACGTTCTCTCGCTTACTGACTCATTTGCCAACAAATTTTGCATAATAGGAGGGCATAACAGAACCTTTATTCATGGAATTGCAATCAATAGTGTAGGTATACAATGAGTTTGGTCTAAAATATGTTTGGGAAAAGGATTACGACAATGTGAAGACTATCATTTTGCAACAGTCTAGGGACGATAATTAGCCACGTCTCCACCACAGCAGGGATGCCTGCCAATACAGGCAAGTTACAGCGTGTAAGAGGACAGTGTGGCTAAGGCAGCACCAAAGATTGTTGGCATCGGATTGTATGAAGATTGTTTTAATCCACATTCCTTTGATTATGGTTGAATACGACTCCCTTATTCTCATGACTCTTTTGAATAAAATTAAAAATTATGTAAACTGTTAGTGTGACGATGGATCGAATAAGAAGAATTGTCTAAAAGTTTGAACTGTGCACTCTCTCATGTTCTTTGTTATGACAACTATACCCTTAGCTGAATGTTCATTGTGTGAATCTGAATATGAATGTTCATAGTGGAAGTATACGTTGACTTGTACAGCGAAAAAAAATCTTTTGTGAGGATAATAATTATTTTAGTAAATATGATGGTGTTTTTTTTTATTGGTATATATTTTACATACATCTCAACATATATTATATTAAAGATCTGGGATATTCTTATATATCTGGTAATGTACACAACTCTCTCAAAGAAATCTAAAGACACAGTTCTACCAAAGAATTAGAAAGACGCAACTTCTAACAACTCATATGGTAGTGTTCCTTATAGTAAGCCCATATTGATAGGTGCGTGCAAGAAGTGTTGGGTGAAGAATTTTCATCATTTTACTATAAGAACAAATTGTGCCCAAATTTTTGTTCATATATTGATAGTTCAATTTAATAGGTTAAATATTTGCTCGACAAGTCATTCATTCAAATCATTATTTTTGTGTACAACTATTCAATTTCCCCAATTGATTGACCACTCAATCGTGCATTGATTTTAGATTTAATTAGTTCACTAGGTTGTTTTGCATATTAACTTCTATTTAACTGTAAAATTTTACAATAAAAAGATATTATGTATTATTTATAAATCTTAAAATATTTTTCTATATATTGCGAGGAAAATTTCGTAGGTAAACTCAAACACTATTCCTATATTGAGGTATTTATTAGTCTTATTTTATATTTTCATAGTATTTATTGATGTTTTTGTCTTATTGCTACAATTTCCCCACATTCTAGTTTGTGCCTTTTTTTATATTAAATATTATGGATGCTTTTGGGAAACGATAAAACTTTTGGATAAATAATTTTTCATAAAAAATTATTGAATTTTAAAAAAATAATGTGATATGATGTGATTTCTGTTAGAAATTGGTGAGAATGTTATACAAAAATTTGTTAGAATATTTTAGGATTTGATTGTAATATCGGTTGAAATAATTGTAAAAACCACAATATAAAAAAAAGATTAGTTGCATGAACAATTGTGTAGAAATAATTGAAAACTATAGTAACTGTACAAAAATATAAAAATAGAATATTTATAGACATTGAAAAATTTTAAATAAATATGCCCATAGTATTTTAAAAATTTAACCCTGGATATAGTATAAACTGAATCGATGCATTGTGGAGCCTACTTGATCATGAATAAAAAATCTACTCTACTCACTCTATTTAGAATTATTTACTTTATTAGTATATTAATTTTTATTTAAATCCAATATCTGTATGTGCCCCGTCTTAAAATAGTACAAAATTAATGTAATAAAATAATTTAATGTAAATATTAAATTTAAAGTGATATTTTTAACATCTAAACCGTTTAAATTATGATTTTTATGTAGATAAATGATTGTATAAAGTGTTATTATATTTTAATATGTGTATGGTTTATTTCGGAGTAAACTACGTTGTAATTATGGTAAAGTCCTTCCGCACACAATGAGTTCTCTTCTGCAAGTTACCCAGATTGATTTCACCGAGCAACAGCTCCTCTGCGCTAGAGAGTGGATCGCCGAAGAGCGGCGAAAGCCTAGGCGAGGATAAAAATGCACCTGGCCACCTGGGTTATAGTGTTAAAAAAAAAAAAAATCACTTGAATTCTGGGCGAGGACAGATTCAACGATCAGGCCGCTTTCCCTGGGATATTGCAATAGACGTTTAAATGCTGGCCCCACTATCCAGGCTTGCAATTTCAGATCTACACAATGCGCGCCACGTGTCGATTTAATGCCCGAAGGTGGCAACGACAGTCTGCCACGTGGCGCTCTGTTTAACCGTTGTTAAACGGGGGATGGAAGGTATGCCTCTGACGAAAAGTTCTCCGATCACGTGTCATTTGTATTTCAAAACAAGGGAATTAGCTGTCCTACCCGAACCGTTCAAAAATTCAGATAGAAATCCGAGGCACACTGCCCTGAATGCCCTCAGCCACCACGGCGCTTTCTGTGGAGACGAGAGGAGAGAGGGAAAGTTGACTGAGGGTGTTTCCGTCAATTGAGTGTCACGCCAATGCTTCTACAGTTCTACTCCACTTCCCAGTAAACTCATCAGTAGAAAATAGTATTGTACATAGCGGATTACGAATATCCACTGCACTCGATTCTCGAATTTCAAAATCGGAAACTACCATCGATGATCCATGCAGTTAATCCGTCGAATTTTCCCGTTCAAAAGAGGAAGAACCTTCACACACTGCAATCTAGTTACTCAGTGAATCAGGAAAGCAAATACGTTAAACGGTCTGGATCAAATATAGACATCACTAGATGACAACACATGCTCCGATCCACACCACGATTTGAAAGGTCTAGAGTAATTTTCATTAATCCAAATCGTAAGGCGAATAACAGCTCGATATGGACACTTTTCCAACAGCACTTTCTCAATGCACCGGTCGGAAAAAAAATGAACCGTGCTTAATTACTCATCAAGATCACTGATGTGTTTGAATTCTTGAGGTTTTGAAGACAAAGGATGGGCCATGCCTGACGAAGCGCTATTTCGAATATCAACGGCCCAGATCAGGGAATGGATTACGTTGTCAAATGCCGAACGCTTTTGTAGTACTTTTTAATTTCTCCCAATTTCCGGAGGAGATTTTGAACTGTTTCCGGTCCCGCTCACGCTCCTCCTCTCCAATTTAAATCCAGCGGTCCCTCCTCCTTCCACCTCTCGCTTTCTCGCCGTCTCACTCTCTCTGTCAAACAGACAAACACCCATTCTCCACTCTCCGGGCGTTGCAGCCTCGGGGCTCGGGAGAACGGGCAGGAGAAACAAAGGTCTGTCTCTGTTCTGTTGTCTGTCACTTCCTCACGCTCTCCTTGGGAATTTTTGGTAGTGTGCATGTTCTAGCAGTTTTAGATTATATGTTTCTGGATCTGTGTCGCTGAATGCCAGCATTTGAATGATTTCAGGTATCTCTTTGTTGTTTGGCTTTAATTTGCGTTGCTTTGTTGAAAAATTTCGCGATGGTTTCGGTAGTTCTCAGGCCATCTGTAAACGAATTTCCGGCGGATTCTCTTGCGGGCAATGTAGGATATCAGGATCTGTGTTGATGGGAGGAATCCTGACGTTGGAAATGGGTCTTGCATTTTGAATGTTGAGGGCATCGGATTTTTCGCTTTTTAATTGTACGTTTGATTGCCGTACGTTGACAATGTAGGTGTCTGCTGGGCAAAGTTTTCTTTTTTCTTCTTTGTAATGGCTGTATTTTTGTTCGATCAGTTAGATTCGACTTTGTCTTGTACCGAAATTCAACTTTTTAGTCCCACTATCAGTTCCCTGAATCAGACCACCCTTATAGCCGATGATTTATGGATAAACCTTAGTATATCTGGGAAGATCAGATAGTCATCTCTTGTTTGTGGCAAAATCTGGTTTCGATTTTAGAGATCATCTGAGGAGCATGTGTTGCCACGGAAGAGTCAACTTCGCCTCAGGCTGATGAAAAAAATGTGAATGTGAAGTCCAGTATTCGAAGTGCTAGGAGTTGCTCATGTAAGCTTCACATCCGTGATTAACTATTCGATACTTGACCAGCCAAAAGCTTATATGGGAGGAATAAATTGCAATGGCAGTATCCTTAGCCTGGGGTCTTCTACTTTGTCTGATTTTCTTCCTTTTATGTACACACACATACATATGATGCATATTTCTTGTTCTTCACATTACAGTCAGGAGTCGTTATGCATTTTCATGCACAATTGTTTTGAATCCCGAAGAGTGAAGACGACGTGGTTGAAAATAACTTCTTTATGTCTTCTCATATTGGACGATGCTTTCCATAACATGCTACTTACTTTCGGACATTTAATGGGAATATAAGAAACTTATCAAGTGGTTTGTAACCTTTTAATTGGAGGGTGGTGTTAGTTATGTAGGCTGTACCGCAATTCTCTGTCCAATTTACTTAATTTACAAATTCCTGCAAGCCAAGGGCATTCTGATTGGAGTGTTAGAAGTCAGCAACCATTTTAGAGCAATGTGTTAGAAATGATGGAGTTAGCCAGTTAGGAATTCAAGTGGAACAGAAGTCATTTCGTCATTGTACTAGAAATTAGTGTGTTAGAAAGTCAAGTTGGTGAACTTATTTTAGAAAAAAATTGCTAGAAACTGGAGTCTACAAATGTCAGGTGAATAAAGAGGTGGATGAGGAGACCAATGTGCTTAAAATTTAGTGTTAAAAAAGGCAGGCAACCCCATTTTATGGAAGTGCAATAGAGATTAGAGTGTTAGAAGCATGGTGAGTTGCAAAAAGAAATGACATTGGGAACTCAAAAGGAAAATTTTGCAAAATGGGAAAATCGTCAATTACTGTTGTATACAAAAAAGCAAAAATTTAAATAAATGCCTTTCCTTCTGAAAGAGCACAAACAGTTTATGTCAGAAATGGATCAACTTATCCTCTTGCTTATGCAATTGAAGGTGGCATAGAGGGAGAACAAAGAATCTCTACATTGTTTTTATGGATTTGGGATAAAACAGACTCATAACTGGAAAACTATTATCTGGAAGCAATGATAAAAATATGAATTCCATTAGTGGAGGGACGCTAATTACTCAACCGTTGGCCACAGATTATGAAATTGATATTTATAGGAAGTTATATTTGGATTCTATAATGAGAAAGGGTGTGTTGGGAAGTGATAAAACTTTTGTTGAAAAGTTTTTGGTGTAAAAATTTTTTAAATGAGAGAAAATAATGTAATATGATCGGGGTAGTGATGAGGAATAAAGAGAATAAAGTTAAAATAAATAGGTCAGTTGGGTAGAAATGATTGAAAAGTAGGATAATTTGTATAAGAAGATGTGAAGAAATAATTAAAAAATAGAATAGGTGTAGAGAATAAAAAGTTTTAGATGAAAAGTTTTATCTTTTAACGAACACACACATAATTTTGGTAGATAAAACAAGAAGAGTTGCAAACACACAGTTATTGCATTAGTAAAACTGGCCGTGGTTGTTTTATAATGTTGATTTTTTCATTTTTATAAAATTTATCTAATACTGAATGATTCTGCAGGTCCAGAAAAGGTTTTTTCTTAAGAGCCATTCGGTTGCTGTTCTGCACAGTCTCTAACTATGAAGAGAGGAAATTCATCTGTTAATAGGAATCTTCCTGCTCGAATTACACGAGCTCGAGCTGCAGCCATTCATTCAATGGGTGGGTTGCCCCCCTTGAAAACATCTGTCAAGCAAGAGCAAAAGCAGTTGCAACGTGGAAACTCTAAAAGAGCGGCCCTGGGTGAGAACACTGATGATGCCTCTGTTGCTGTGCCTACTCAGAACAAAAAGAGGGCGGCACTTAAGGATGTCACCAATGTATGCTGTGACAATTCATACGGGAACTGCATTAATGTAGCAAAAGCTCAGGTTACAAGGCCTTCCCTTTTAACATCTCATATGCCCATAATTGCTATTTCATTGCTCTATATAGTTATGAATTTTTAAATGACAAAGTAAGTTGCTCTCTTATGTTTTTTCACTTAGGGGATGTTTGGGAATGTAAATGTTTCCCTAATTTTGGGATGGGGTGGGAGAGCGGAAAAGAGAATATTTTGGGAATTTGTGTTATTAATATGAAATGATAGAGATGAAGTCGGAATAAATATGGTAGTTGAAAGGAAAAATGATTGGAATATAAGGGTAAAATGGGAAAAATAGGGTTGTTAAATCATTTGTGGGATAAATGTGTATACCATAATTTCCCATCCCACCCCACATTGCCTCATTACCAAATGATAGTTGTTTGCTTGAGATCGGAATTGGATTTGTTTTGCAAAGATGAGATACATTGCCTCATTACCAAACGATAGTTGTTTGCTCGAGATTGGAATTGGATTTGTTTTGCAAAGATGAGATATATTGAAACATAATGAAAATTTAAAAGAAAAGAAATTGCCCTTTGCAAATTTGTAGTTTAAAAGATCTTTTATTAAGGGAAATTATTTCTTTTGTTTTCTTCTGTTGAAACTCTTCAAAAGTTATGTTCATAGAGGGTGTGTTTGGCAATTATGAAAAGTTTCTCATCTAAAACTTTTCACTCCCAACAACCACCTTGTTTTTTAATCATTTCTTCATATCTTTCTGTACAATTATCCAATTTTTCAATAATTTTTCCACAATTATTCATACAACTACTTTATCTATTTTAACTTCATTCTCTTTACTCAGCATTAAACCCTATTATATCATATCACTTCTCCCATTTCAAAAAGTTTTACACAAATAGCTTTTCTTTTAAAATTTTATCAAATGCTAAACACACTTAAAGAGTTTTTTTTCAAAATGATGTTGTTTCCTTTTTCTTTTTCTTTTCTTTTTTTTAAAGTTGAGCTTTTAGATTCACCTTTCTCAAAAAGAAATTTCTTTGAATCTTATGAATGCCGACCTGTAGTTCTTCTGGTTTTTGTTTATGTTCTGGATCCTAATGGGAGTTGCACTACTTTTGATCCCAGGCTAAGGGCAGCAAGAATCCTAAGCTTTGTAATAACAAGAAAGATGTCAAGGTGGCTCTTGTTATTAATGTAGAAACTGCTTCTTCTCAAGTTGGTGGAAAATCAGAACCACTGGAAGAACCACAGAAGCTAGAGGGTGTGGCTAAGCTTTCAGCCAAACCAGGACAAAATCTGCTAACAGAGGATCATACACAGTCCATCAGCAAGGAGAAGAGAATGGAAATTTGTGATGCAGGAACCTCAGTGACTGAGAACTTGGTTCTCAGAAAACCTTCTCTACTCCAGATATCATTAAAAACAGGTTTGTCTTGTTTTACAATTTTTCAGTGATCAAAAAATTCATGACACTCATGGTGTGTTGCTTTTGCAGCTTGGTTTTGATGGTTTCTGTCTTCAATATTGCTCAATAGAGGTTCTTAGCCATTTTATGGGGAACCAAAGAATATAAGATTGTGAAATTTTGCATCTAATACTGGAGAAAATGAAAAATGCTGGCTTCTTTTAGGAAGTCAATGGTCTTAAATATTGTGAAATTATTCATTTATAAGCTTTTGTCAACTTCAATCACCAATAAAAATGAGGAAAAAGAAAAATCTTGTAGCGTTCAAAAGTTAGGGAAATCTGATAATCTGTAGTAGCAATTTTGTACTTACTGTTTTACAATTGTGTTTGTCTTTGCTTGATAATATTTTGATCAGGCAATGAGGTTGAAGGGAAGCTCCTTGACAAATCGGGAAGTTCAAAAGATCTGGAAATCATAGATATTGATGCCGACAAAAGTCCCCTACTTTGTGGCCTTTATGCTTCTGATATATATCGCAATCTACATGTTGCGGAGGTTTGTAGCTAGCATATATGGCTATGGTTGATTACCTCACATAACCTTGTCCTTATTTGTTTTTCAGTTAGCTGTGAGGCCTTTCATTATTTATGGAACTTTAAACCTGGGAAAGAATTTTTTTTTTCCTTTTTAAAATTTTTATTTAGGAAGAATCTTTATAACTGGAAAACATGCATGCATCAGTTTCAATCAACAATAAATGCACTAGAAATATTTTTGAAGGATTTTCTCACCATTTTCTTACAAGCTAAAACAGTCAGAATGGTGATTTTGTTGAAAAAGCAGTCACGATTTCCCTTCTAAGATCAAGTATTCAATAAATGCTGTTGAGAATTTGTCATTTATATAGCAATCCATTAATTAAAAAGCCTTTGTTTCTGCCAGCTCGCACGAAGGCCACAATCAAATTTCATGGAGACACTACAGAAAGATGTCTCTCAGAGCATGCGAGGGATTCTTGTTGATTGGCTTGTGGAGGTTTTTGTAGTTCCTTTCACTTTATTTGTGATGTAAATTTCTGTTATCACATTTCAGGAAAAACAATCCTTTCTACTTGGAAGTTTTGGAATACAGTCATGCTAGAAATCCATTTCAGTCAAATTTGAGTCGTTTGTTGAATTGTTATATAATATTTCTTTTTGATTAAACAAAAGAGTGTTGGCCTAATTTTGCTTACATCTGTCACACAGGCAGTGACAGGGCACATCTTGTGAATAGTCTGTCAATTTGCACATTGCTATGAAACGGATCCTTCTTTTCTTGATGCCTAAAATGGCTTTTTCATTTGCTAAAGTTGTTGGTTTTGAGTTTTTAACATATGATTAATGGCATTGTCAGTGTACTATATACCAAAATCCAACCTCTTGCCTATTTTTGCTGATACTCGAAACTACTTCAACCTTAATTGTTTGATATTTAATTCATAAATTTATGTCTACAAAAATATGCTTCAGAATACACAGAAATAATGGAAGTTAAAACAAAGCTTACGAGCTGTTTTTGTAGTTTCGTTGCTAACTACTGTACTTCTTGATGATCTTACAGTCTAATCTTGACATAGGCACTGCCAGAAGAAAACTTAAGATTAGTTCTGAACTGATGCATATCTGTGCGAACCCTGTGACCAAATGTCATTGCATGTTTTTTTCTTAACCATCTCTATGGTAATTAGTGCAAGGGATAGGATGAAGAAAGTAATCAAAATTAATTTACTTCAGGCCAGGCCTTAAAATTAGCCTCATTTTATATTGAAAAGTATTATTTTATCTGCATTTTGGGAATGCAATATACATTCCTGATGATGTTTTCATTGGCTTCAGGTATCTGAGGAATATAAACTTGTTTCAGATACACTTTATCTCACAGTGTACTTCATTGATCGGTTTCTCTCCCAGAATTACATGGAAAGACAGAGGCTCCAATTGCTTGGTGTTACTTGCATGCTAATTGCCTCGTAAGACCTTCCATCTTGGACTATGATGAGAATGCTACAACTTCTAGAATTCCATCATCATAAATTCAAAATTACCTAATAACTGTTCTCGATGTCAATGTCAAGTTAAATTCTATTGTGTTTAACTTGTCATTTCCTTTCATTTTTGTGTTTAAGACCCACTTGTCTGGGACATACCTGCACGGGCATCGCACTTGCTGGTAATTGATCAAATGAAAATACAATATCATTTTGGAAGGATGCCAATCAGACTTGTTTTTTTTTTTTTTTTTGATAAAGAAAAAAAAAAAAACAATGAGACTTGTTAATGCTTCTCTTTTATAGCATCTGTAAGGAGGACCCTTGTAAAGAAATGTCATGATGATAAAGCTGCGGATGGATTTGCATGTAATCAGTATCACAGCCAGGCAACAGGATGGTGTGGTAATAAGGAAAAAAAAGGAATTGTGGATGCTTTTCTTTGGATCAACAATGAAATTTGATTATAAGCATAAGAGCTACATAAGTAATAAGACGGTTGTCAGGGAAAGGTATAATGATGATTTCTTTGGAAGAGAAGAAAAGTACTCTAAGCATGAACCATATATCAGAAAAAGCACCTCTACAACTTTTTTGATGATAGATGTTGGAATTGGATTCGATGCACCACCAACACAATTTATTATTTTAATTTTTTTTTTTATATATTTATGTGGGCCTAAGCATGAATGTCTTATAGATATAGTTTTTACATGCTTTTGATTGTTTTTAATATATTTTTTTGAATTTTTATAAAAAATAAGGCATTTTTCGTGAGCTGGCATATGAGAAATGCCTTATTTTTTGATTTTGAAAATTCAAAATGAAATATTTAAAAACATGAAAATTAAAAAACTTATACATGAGATATTCATGGTTGGGTCCATATGTTAATTTAAAAAAAAAAACAAAAAATTTTGAAAAGGATGTTTTGCACCCGAGTGCACTAAAGCTAAGTACAATCAAGAATATTAGATCGAGTCCATAAATGTTTGAAGGATCATATTATGAGGTAAAAAGAAGTTAGGATTTTTTTTTTTTAAATGAGAGAATGATGAGATAGGATAGAAGTCATGATTAGGAGTAAACAAAATAAAAGTAAAGAGTGTGTTTGGAAAGTGATAACATTTGAAGGAAAAGTTTTTTGTTCAAAAGTTTTTGAAATGAGAGACAAAAGATGTACTATGATAGAGATAATAAAGAGGAATAAAAAGAATAAAGTTAAAATAAATAGATTAGTTACATGAATAGTTATGTAGATTTGATTGAAAAGTAGGTTAGCTTGTATTAGAATATATGAAGAAACAATTAAAAAAATAGGAGTAGTTGTGAAGAGTGAAAAGTTTTGACTACACCTAAATTTTTCAAACTAAAAATTTTAAATCTAAAACTTATCATTCTCCATAATTATTCTATTTTTTAATTATTTCTTCATATTTTCTTATACAACTATTCTATTTCTAATTATTTCTATATAATTACCCATATGATTAAACTATTTATTTTATTTTTATTCTCTTTACTCTTCATCATTATCTATATCATATCACATCATTTTTTTCAATTTAAAAACTATTACTAACAAAAAAAAATTCCAATAATTTTATTACTTTCCAAACACACCTTTAATTTAAAAAGTTTAGCTTGAAAGGTTTTGGTTGAAAATTTTTATAGCAAAACAAACACACCCAAAATAGATAAATATGGAAAAATGTGAAAAAATGATTGAAATACAGTCAATAATAGAAAAAGTAGGGTAGTCGGGTAATTAAAAAGCAAAATTATATTAAAGGACATATAGGAAGAAGTTAAATTTTTATCTATTTTTCCTGTTACCGAATAGACTCTTATATTCCATATCTTGTTTGCGACAACTGGCAGAAAGTATGAGGAAATTTGTGCACCTCGTGTCGAAGAATTCTGTTTGATCACCGACAATACTTACACAAAAGAAGAGGTATGCTTACTGACAAACATGTTGAGCATGGTTTCTTGATCCTAACCACTTCTTTTATTACTTCTTAGTTTTTATTAAATAACAGCCTTGGTGACACAGATATTATAGATTGTTCTTCTCACCTATTTTCAATTTAGCAATCTTTACTGTCATATGTGGTCATACCCTTACAAAAAGCATGATGATGTTGGAGTAAAGAAATGCTGAAATGCAACTGAGCCATGAGTGACAATTGAACATTCATCTGGTTGAGTAATTGCAGCCTAGCATATATGCTTGTGACATCTACACTTCGACCCAAGTTTCTTTAATCAATAGAGTCACCTTAGGGCAATACTTCGCTCCATTCTGCAATCATTAAGGCCAAATCATGGCAAATTGTTTATTGAAAACAAAATTATCGAACGATTTTTCCATTGATTGATGTGAGATTTGAGAAGTAGTTTGAGTTTATAAAGATGGTGTTTTTATGGTGCAAATAGGAATGTTGTAACCAGAGTTACATCAACATCTTGGTTGTAATTAGTTTCCCATGTAAATGGGTTCAGCTGTATAAATCCTGTTAATTCTACACCTTGGGCCATGCCCCTCAGTAAGACAGCGCGTTTTTTTTTTCTGATGACCTCTAGGAATAGTCTTTCTGAGTTTCCAACTATCATAATCACATAAATATTCATAGCAACTGTAAAATAAATGATAATATAGCTCTGCTTTGACATTTGAATGACTTGAATAAAAAATCTTGTTTCCTGTAATGAAGAGTTCATACCATGCTGATGTATGCCTGGCCTACTGGTGATATTTTGTCAAACAAGCAGGTGATTAAGATGGAGAGTCAAGTATTGAACTATTTGGGCTTCCAACTGTCAGTACCCACTACAAAAACATTTCTTAGGTGAATCTTGGCATTCTATTTCTTTGCTTTCCTGTATATGTCTGCGCATATTCGAAGTTCAGATACACTCCTTTGATGTACTGCATGCAATGTATTGGAAATTAATAAACTTGGCTGTTTTTCTTTCTCAGGAGATTCCTACAAGCAGCACAAGCCTCTTCCAAGGTATGGTAGAGGAGGGCCTTCAATGTCTCCATCCCAAGTTAGGAAAGAAGCGACCTAAAATCCTTTAAATTTAGATTTTTTTCCCCATAATTTTAAACCTCAGTTTAGTTTTAAACTGTGATACTAAGATCAAGACCAACTTTGTTTGAACTTTTTTCTTTTTTTTTTTTGTTTGGGGTTTACGGCATGTTTGGCTACAATAAATACATTACAGATTGAAACTTTTCACTCTCCACAACTACTCTACTTTTAATCATTTATTTATATTTTCCTATACAATCACTCTATTTTTTTTTTATCATTTCTACACAACTATTTATACGACTAACTTATCTATTTTACTTTTTTTTTTTTTTACTCTTCATGGTTGTCCCTATTATATCATATCATTTTCTCTCAATTTAAAAACTTGTACACTAAAATTTTTTATTCAAAAGTTTTATCACTTCCCAAACACACCCTTAGAGAATAAAACTGACTGAAATTATCACTATATTTGGGAATGAGGGAAAACTGGATATTGGAAAGTGGGTGGAGAAGTGATGGGCTGGGGATAATGATTAGGAGTAAAGAAAGTAAAGATCAAATAGGTATTTTTTTGCATGAAATTATGTTGTATATGCAATAATGAGAAATAGCATGCTAGGTAGTCAAGATATCAAATCACATCAGAAGTACATGAAGAGGTGTAGAGAAGGGTGAGAAATCTTTCACCCTCTTTTCCTCATTACCAAACACAGAAAGTAGGCAAGGTAAAAGATTTGATTGTGCTGTTGGACATGGACATCACCTCATTAGTTAGTTTTCAGCTAAATGATTTTACTAATTAAACTGGATAATAGATAAAAGAAAGTTCTCATGCATATTACTTTTAGTGTAAATATTAATTGGCTTATAAAGCAGTTACAGATGGACTTGGTGCCGATGGGCTTTAGTTTCACAAGTTTAACTGAATTGGTTTGGTTCACTGTTCCCCATTTCAATATTGTCGGTAACGATATCACTGAGAATAGTCTTTTGGGAGGTGCTCAATAAATTATCATGTAAGAAATTAGTATTTTCATCTACTGTAGGTTTTATCAATAATATCAAGCCTTGGGATCTTCCAATCTGGAAGTATTTCTCACCTGGTTGCATATATTAACAGTACAGATTAATGACTATTGACTTTGCCAATCTATACAAGTGGTCTGCACAAATTTCCTGTCCTGCCTCTTTAATGCTTTAATTGCTTAGCATGAATGGTGTATTATATAAATTTTCTTATTTTTCAGGTTCCTATGCTTGCATTGGAGTTCTTGGCTTGTTACTTGGCAGAACTGACATTGGTTGAGTACGAGTTCCTTAAGTTTCTTCCTTCTCGTATTGCTGCATCTGCTGTATTCCTTGCTAGATGGACGCTTGATCAGAATGGTCACCCATGGGTCTGCATTCGTATCTTTTTTCCTTTTTTTTTTTTTTCTTCTCATGAATTGCTTGATTCGCCTCTTGAATGTGATTCATTGGTTCGTCAACATCCTGCAGAATTCAACTCTCGAGCATTACACATGCTACAGAGCGTCAGACCTGAAAGAAACAGTTCTTGCACTGCAAGATTTGCAGTTGAATTCCAAATGCTGTACTCTACATGCCATTAGAGAAAAGTATAGGCAACAAAAGGCGAGTAATATCTCAAAAATTTTTTCCTCCAAAACTTTTCACTATTCCCAACTACTTATTTTTAAAATTATTTCCTCATTTTTTTTTATATAAACTACTTTACTTTTCAATCATTTCTACACAACTATCTATACAACCAATCTTTCTATTTTAATTTTATTCTCCTTATTCCTCATTATTACTCCTTTCATATCATATCATTTTTATCTCATTTCAATAACTTTTACATCTAAAATTTTTTATTCAAAAGTTTTATCACTTCTCAAACATACTCTATATGCCTGCTTGTAAGTCGGAGTGCAATCCTATGTGCCCGGGTGCATTCAGCCTCAAAGAACTCGGGTGTACTACACCCTTTTTTTTTTGAAATTTTTTTTACACAATGATTAATCTAGGTTTATTTAACATATGTATCAATTTTTACTATTTTTGGAGATTTTTAGATATTGTTTTTAGATTTTTAAAAATCAGTGGCATTTTCAGTAATTTTAAATTACTGAAAATGCCACTGATTTTTAAAAATCTAAAAATTTCTAAAAATAATAAAAATTGATACATATGTTAAATAAATCTATATTAACAGCTTCATGAAAAATTTTTTTAAAAAAATAAAAAAAATGGGTGTAATACACCCGGGTGCATAGGATTGCGCTCTCGGTTGGGAAGTGATTTAATATGCCCGGGTGCATTGAGACTTAAATGCACTTGGTATACAACTCATTTTTTAAAATTATTTTTTGAAAATTTTAAAATAAAATTATTAATTTGTGTTTTTAATTTATAAATAATTTAATAAAAATGTTCAAAAATAATTTTATAAGAGAATTTTTAAAAACATTTAAAAAAATGAGACTGCATCGAAGGACACTTAAGTTTCATGCATTGAATCCTTTCCTGCTTTGCGTCTTCAAGTCTTCACTGGCCTCTGCTGAATAAACTTAAATATCTACTGCATCTTAGTCACTTGACCCACATTTTGTTGCGTTGGCAGTTCAAGTCTGTGGCAAGTTTGTCTTCCCCGACACTGCCCCAGACGCTTTTCTGATGATAGGGAGCCGCTCGTGACTTTTAACTGATGGGTGCTGGAATAATGGGCTCGTTTCCATTGCTTCTCCTGCAACTGTGAACATGCTATCTATTCGCTGTTTCTTGTACTCCTATCGTCCCTTGTTGTCAGTTCTGTCTTGTTCTCGTGCTGGTTCTTCCAGACCTTGTCCATGTTGGGTGCAATGCAAGAAAGAGTAGGGCATGCGGGAGCTAATTTGCTTGAAATCAAAATGCCAAATAGCTAATCCGTTTCAAGCTTTTTCAGCTCGCGATGTAAATTCATTGACCCGTGTCCTAGGCTCATCCTTGTTAAATTGTAACAAGAGTATGTAACGGTTCGAAAGTAGTCTGTACCCCAAGCACATTCAATATTTCTAATACCAACCTTTTATACAGTTTCACCGGATCGATTTTCCAAGCATCTTGTGTTTGAGTGAATGTTTGTGCTCGCTACAGTTACCCCCATTTCATGATTCTGATGAATTGAAGAAATGCATAGAGAGATATCGGCTCATTCTTTGCAATTTCTGGGCAAAAGGTATTTGCAAAAAGGTAAATAAGAGAGATTCAAATTTCGATCTTTAATCAGTGGCTTCGTTCTAAAAATCCAAGTGTTTATCGTGTGCATGAGTGTTTATCAGTGGCTTACATGAGCACTACATGATCGTTAATCGGTGGCTTGTTTGAGCACTATTTTGTTCCGAATATTTTAATTATTGGAAAGGCGAGAAGTGTTTTTCATGTCGCATTAGGACTGAGGAGTTAATGATGAGGAGAAAAAATGCTTCAAAAAATGGTACTGTTAGAGTCGATATGTATGAGGAATTCAAGTTGGCATGGCGAGAGTATGGAGTTTTCCTATTCCGGAATTTAGGGTAACGTAGGTAATCCATCTGTTTCCTTCCAGATGGCCCAAAGCGGGATTGCGCAGGGCCAGAGATCGAGGTTTCTAGAAATGCTTGGGCCCGCTTATGAATTTGTGATGCGTGTGTGGAGTTCCAGCTACCGACAGTCTTAAACAGCGTCATTCTTTATATTGATGATTCCGACCAAAAAAGCAAAAATAATAATAATAATTTTTTTTACCACGTTTGCTTAATAATCCACTTAGTTTTGTTCATGTTCCGCTGTATTTTCATATTTTTGAAAACGCCTTCCGCAGATATGACTTATTCGTTGCTTTTGCATATGAATAACATTGCAATTGCAGTCTTGAAATTTCAGGCAGTAGGCATAAGGAAAAAAGTTTACGTTTGGCATCCGGAAAAAAACAAAATCCATCCCTCCCTCCACATTTTTGATTTGATTAGACCGTTTGGCCAATTAACTACGTTATCTTTTTCTATTACCCTCTATTTTCAATCTTTTTTAATATTATTTTGGTACTACTTATCTATTTTATTCGAGGATGTAAATCGGGCTGGGTCAAGGTGAAACAAGAGGCCACGAACCGTGCGCAACTCTCTTTTTTTTTTTAAAAAAAAAATGCTGCCCACCTTAGATGGTAATGTACCTGATGGAAGTGTGCTTTAAGTAAAAGGTAAATAACGCCACTGCTTCACCAACTTCGAAATTAGAACCTCCTTACCATGATATCACATGCATAATTGAATAATCCCAACACGTCCCACATATATTTTTCTTTAAAATTTTTATATTAGTTATAGTTACTTTAATTTAAATTAAAAAATATGTTGGATTAATTAACATATAAGTTTGATATAAATGAGATTTTCAACTAAATAAGTATTTAAAATATCACAAATTTAAATTTTGATTGAAATTTTAGCTCGGATTGTGAACTCGATACTAACGTGATTTTGACCTAATTTCTTAAAACATAAGGTTAGAGTTATCTCATCCGTAACATTATAATTAAGGATGTACTTGAGTTTGCCTTAACCCTAACTCTTTCCATATTTATAAAACCTAATTACTAACTTTAATTCTATCCCTA
This sequence comes from Annona squamosa, assembly GCA_035584095.1. Taxonomy (NCBI): domain Eukaryota; kingdom Viridiplantae; phylum Streptophyta; class Magnoliopsida; order Magnoliales; family Annonaceae; genus Annona; species Annona squamosa. The sequence continues at coordinate 6,174,105 of JAXCLR010000105.1, forward strand.
TTCTTAAAACTTAAATGTCTAACCCTAATTTACACAGATCTACTTTGTGCTGAAATTTTGTCTGACAATTTTTTTTTTTTTTTTTTTTTGAGTTAAGAGTCATGATTTTAAAATTTTACATGAATATACAATAGCTATTCATTTTTATAGGTGAAAATAATAATACATAATCTTAACTAAAATTTTTAGTTATGTATGGCACAGCTTTAGAAAATTTTAAATTTTCAAAATTAAATCAAAGAAGAAAATAATAAATTTAAAGGCAAATAAAATAAATATAAATGTAATTTCGACTTGACAAACATAAACACGAACAACAAAAATACTAACATGTATAATTTATATATTTAATATACATAAAGAATATGTCACTTTTATATAACCTGATTACATAAAAGCAATTTCTTATAACCCAATTTATTTTTAAGATACCGATAGCTAATGTAAAATTTAATTAATTTATTGTATTTAACATTGTTTGTTTAATTAGGAGATTCGGTTTAATCCACAATGAATGTGTGTGTAGGCCACATCAGCTCAAAAATAAATATATTTATGTATAAATTAGGAAAAATACTTATATCTATTTTGGAATGTAAATCAATTTGAATTGACTTGGGTTTGTATTCTTAATTCTAGCCTTATTTGTAAAATTTTAACTCAACCCTATTTTTAAAACTCCAATCCAACCTAAAATCCAACCTGAAATTAAACATATAGAAAATCATTTTGGTTTAAGTTACAAATTGGATTGATAAATATATAATATTTATATATTTAAAAAATCTTTTACTTAATTAAATTAACCTTAAAATATAAAATTTATTAGTTATTTAGCAATACATTTGCTAAGTAATCTTTATTTCAAAGCAATGACGTTTAATTATTGATTATATCTTATATACTTATATGTGTTAATCTCAAAGTAATAGTTAATGTTGTTGATTTTATATGATTATCTTTTAATAATTTATTATATTTTATATTAATACATAAATTGGGTGGGTTGACAATCTTTTAACCAAATTAACCTATTTTCAAAATTGGGTTATGTGACCTATTTTTTCCAAATGCTTGACCCAACCTTTTTATACATCAGATTGGGTTTGTTAGGTTTGAGTCAAGAACTACCTTATTTATACATTTAGATCCATTCCATATGCATTAGAACGTAACCATATTTTATAGAACCATCTAACTATCTAGTAATGATATTTTTAATGATTTAAATATTAAAAATATTGCTTAAAATTAATATTAATTATTGCCATCAACGCCAGACGTGCGATAGTAGAGCACGTGGACAAGGTGTCTATCTGGTCCCAAGTTCGAAGCCTAAAATTTGCAAATGTCCTAGGTTGTTGTACCAAGGGTTGCATTAAAAGAATTGATATTAATTATTAAATTATTTTATTATATTAATTCTACACGTTTCTGGATAGGGCCATATCGTGATACTACATAATAAAAAGATTTTTATAATAATATAAATGATGCTAATAAAAACAGACAGATTAAGTGAATTTAAAAGAAATTATATAGAAGATAAATTTCGTAAAAGCCCAGCTCTGAAAATTCACAAGGTCTTCTCGTACTGTAGCAAATCGGGTTTTGGGCTTTAAAAAAGCAAACACAAACCTCTTTTTTACAGTTCCGCGGATTGGGTTCGGCTAATGTTGGACCAATTACTATCCTTGTTCCTTGGTTGGCAAAAGGCTCATTCTCACAACTTTTCGAAATTTCTAGCCACAAATTTTTTATTTCCAGCTGCGCAAGTCCGAACGCGCCCGAATGGCGAAGAAAAAGACAAGGAAGAGTAGAGGGGCATGTTAGTAAATTCACATTACAATTCCCCCGTTTCGAAACGTCCCCGCACTGCGAGTAAGGCTCAACCGCTTCGCGGCTCAAAAGTCTCCGCAGCCTCCTCCTGTTACGCAGTGCAGCTCCAGTTGTAGGGAGGGAGAGCGAGGGAGAGAGATGGAGGTGGTAAACGTCCTAGCTCATCATTCATGGCCGTCCGGAGTCTCCTCCTCCCTCTATAAATACCACCATCATCACCACCTTTCCTTACCATTCCGCTTCTTCTCTCCCTTAAAACCCTCCAAATCTCTTCCTCTCGACTCCTCTCTTTCACTCCACCATTCTCAAATGCCTCTTTCCTCCTCCTCCTCCTGCTCTTCTCTCCTCCCTTCCAAATCATGTGAGTATACACCACCCACCAAAGGGGGGAAATCTTATTATGTTTTTTCAATTCGATTTGTCGGTTCGACAATTAGTAATGAGTTGTAGTTCAATTATGATGAGTCTTTGGAAGTTATAACTTATGGTCCAGAATTTTCGAGTTTAGATATTGTCGAGGAACAATGGTCCGGACCACTCGATATTAACGCCGTTTGGTGGGTACTGACACCTGGGCATGGAGTTGGAAATTTTGGGGTGGAATATGCGGGTTTGCGTTCTCGTAATTGCTGAGTTTTGGATCTCCTGCGGAGGGGGGAGAGAGATTGATTGGGTGGATAGAAATGTCGGTTGCTTTCGTTTGGCATGGCCAGGAAGTGGAAATGTATTCGTCGTTAATGGATTTTATTTTATTATTATTATTTTTTTGTGTTTACGGTGGAAAAGAGAGTAAGCTGTCAGTTATCATTTGTTTTCCGTGGCTTTTTGGCTTTTCACAACCCAACTTAGAAAACATGCAAAGGTAAAAATAAAGAAAAAAAATATTATTTTAAGGTCCCATAGAAGACATGCAAAGGTATAAAGGAAAAATTTCTTTGCGCTCATTTTGATGTAGTTTGGCACTTTGTGCCTGCTTTTTTCTTCTTCTCATTACTACTTTCACCTTTTAATCATTTTTATATCGATCTTTTTAAATTTAACTTTATTTTTTATTTTTAATTATTACTCCTGGGGTTTCTCATTCTTCCCTCACTTTTCCATTTTTATTTTTACTTATTACTGTACCAATTATGACCTTTAAAAAAAAGTATGATCTTTAAAACAGTTTCTTCGAGAAAATATACGGTAAAGTGACGCAACGTAACGACATTTATAACCCCACTTCTTTGTAGTCGGCCTTTTCCTTTGCTCGCCTGAAAAGTAGCGACGTCCGATTAAAACGTGCGCGTCTAGATGATGAATTTTTAAATCATTTTTAAAATTTTTAAAAATTGCTCTGATTCTACTCATAAAAATTTTCTTTTTTCTTTAAAAAAAAAAAATCAAAATTCAATTTGAGACGTTTGCGGGATTTTTTCCTGCCTAAAATGCTGAATTTTCATAAATCTGGTTTTCATCCTCTGATCTTATGAATTTTCAATTTTCATTGTTGCTGTTTTCTTATGGTTCTGGACTTAGTTTGGCAGGCAAATTTTTCAGTTTTCACGAATGTCTTTGATGACCAGGCGCTTTTCAAGTTTCAAGGAATTTTGGATATTAACATCGATGCCAAACTTTATTTTTATTAGCCGTAGATTCCGTTAAGAAGATGGCTCTGAACGTTCCTCCTAGAAATGCCTCTCTTCTTTTGTGGTATTCTAGCTGCATGTTTGTTGATTGCGTACCTTCCTTCTTCCGCAGTTGATAGCCATTCATCGTCCCAGCAAGTGGTCTCGATGTACTCGCGTTTTCTGTCAGTTGGGCAGTCCAAGAAAGTGTGGTCTCCTGATATTTTATCAATGAACTCATGCTACATATTCATCAGTCTTGTTTCTTTCATGTAATCTGAGGTGTTAGTTCACCGAGCATTTGTATCTGTTTCAAATGCATGAATTTTCTTTACTTTTTGAAATGGACTTTGTTTTGGATGAAGTACTTGAACTGAGGTCAACCACAGTTGTTTCCGATTAACAATGACTTTGTATCCTAGCTCTTTTGCCTTCAGGTCAAAGCTGTTCGTGGTTGCAACATACAACGAAATACAATGGTATCCTCACTAGCAATGGACGCGGTCTAGGGCTGCTGCATTCTGCATTTCCTACATCAGCTGCTGTTGTTTCTTCTGTCGAGGACCTTTTTGAGTTCATCTGTGAAGGTCCATTGATAGAAAAATTGGGATGGTCTCCAGACATGGTGTCCTCAAAAATTGATCGATGGTTAGAGTGCGGACTCTACTTGAGCACGTTGTTTGGGTTCAATGAACTGAGCTTGACAGCACCTCAGAAGGCTAGATTTTATCACTATTACATACCAGTGTTTTTCTGGTGCGAGGATCAGATTTCACTTCACAAGTCAAAATTTAAAGATGGTGATGAGATCCCTCCTTTAGTGGTATGGATATACTATACATGATTTTTTACTACTTTTCAAGTCACCTAGATTTTCAACCGCCAGAAACTGACCGCTATGCACTTATTGTTTGATCATGAGATCAAAACTATGGAATCTTTTCTTTTTCATGATTCCTTTAAACTGGGATTCTCTACTGAAGATATCTGGATCAGAAAGAAAACTTCGACATACACTGCAGGCTAAAAAAATCCGATGACTATTCTATACTTCTGATTTTAAATGGAAAAAATTTATCTCATATTAGAAATCAAACTATGATGATTTGGAGCTCTTGCCCATTTAATTTGGTCTTCTGCACCACAGATTGGTTTCAGCGCTCCTCAAGGCAGTGGGAAGACTACACTTGTGTTTGCTCTTGAGTATCTTTTCCGTGTCACTCGAAGGTGAGTGATAGTTTTGTCTGCGTCCAACATTGTTTCATCTGTTCAAATTCTTTTCAGATGTGGAGAGCTGTTTTTGAACCTCCTTAGGGCATGTTTAAGATCGTCCAATTGGATGACATAAGATTAGGGTGTGTTTTGGAAGTGATAAAATTTTTTAGGTGAAAAGATTTTGTGTAAATTTTTTTGAAATGGGAAAACGTGATGTTATATGATTGAGGTAATGATGATAAGTAAAGAGAATAAAGTTAAAATAAATAGGTTAGTTGTATAAGTAATTGTGTAAAAATGATTGAAAAGGTAAAATAGTTGTATAGGAATACATGGAGAAATGATTAAAAAATAGGATAGTTGCAGAAAGTGAAAAGTTTTGGTTAAAAAGTTTTATAGCTAAACAAATACCCTAGATATGTATGAGTAAATTGGACGAGAAGGGTTTGTTGTGTATTGGGAAACAATACATTATATTGGGAATAGGAAAAATAGTTTTGGAAATAGAAAAAGTAGGGTTCTTATATATTGGAAATGGAAAATCTTTGGGAGAATGGGAAATCCCATCCCATTCCATCCAATTGGATGATCTTGAGGAGGCCCTAAACATCTTATGCGCTTTCACTCTTTCAGGAAACCAGCAACATTGTCGATAGATGATTTTTATCTTACACATGAGGATCAGGTGTGTATGTTGCGAACTTGTTGACATAGTGGGCTCAGATGGGTGAAATTAATTCAGTGAGGTGCGTGTGAAGAGGGTGTAACTAGCCTGTTAATAAGCATGATGCAGATTTGACATCCACAAGCCACAAAAATTGCTGGATCACAAATCATGAAAGATCCAACCAGGGAGAATTTCCAATTGGTATGGATCATCTTAAGATTCTTAACAGTTGGATCAGTCCTGATTTTCAACCAACGAACAATTTTGAATCTGCATTTAAGAATCAGATTTGTGGTTGATTACTTTAAAACATTTGGGTTTGTGAGTATTTGTTGTGCCACTGCCACTCTGTTTGCTTTTGTATGTTTGAACTGTCTTCTAAACAGATGCATATTTCTAATGCTTCTATTTTTATTTTTTTTTATTTAATTTTATTTTTTTTTACTGTGTTCAACTGCAGGCTAAACTCAGAAAAAAAAATCCAGGAAATGCTCTTTTGGAGGTCTGTTCAAATGATGTTTCTGTAATCTTTTTGGCAATAGTTGATGTCTCTATATGCAGCGACAGAAGTTCTGATAATTATGTTGAAAATCATTTATTGATGACAATTTTCAGTTTAGGGGCAATGCAGGAAGCCATGACCTGGCACTCTCAGTTGATACGCTTACACAGTTGGTCAGACTAACTAAAGAAGGTACTTTCCTGGTTTTCTCGTTTAGTCTTTCTTGCAATTACTAATGGACGTTTGTGCCCAGCCTCCATCATAGGTGGATTCATCTGCATCCAGCATGACAAATGGCATAGTTGAGAATGGTTTGGAACTGTTCAGCAGACTTGAGGATGACTTTTTTATTCATTCGATATGCAGGTGTGAGTATGAAAGTTCCACGCTATGATAAAGTAAGGAGAAAGCAACTCTTAGTTTTGTTATTTTGTGGGATAGCATCTCTCTCTGTTCCTTGATGGAGTTTACTCTGATGTTTAAGTCGGCCTATAGTGGCAAGGGTGATCGAGCTAATCCTTCAGCATGGCCAGTGGTTGAAGGACCTTTAGATGTAAGTTGATATTGGCACCATGGACCATTTCTTCTATTCTTGCTGCATGTAATAATTTTTTTGTTAGATTTTTATTTGCTTGGTTATCAGGTTGTGTTGTTTGAAGGTTGGATGCTTGGCTTCAAGCCTCTTCCTAACGAGGCTGTCAAAGCAGTTGACCCGCAGGTCAGTTCTTGGAAGGCAAATTCAGCATTCACAGCATTTGCATGTGGTTGCAAAATGCTTTTATCTACTGCATGCCAGCAGGAACTGTTTCATTGGTCATGTATTTTGTTTTGCCAGCTAGAGGTTGTGAACAAGAACCTTGAAGCATATTATGACTCATGGGATAAGTTCATAGATGCATGGATAGTTATCAGGATCAAGGATCCAAATTGCGTCTTCGAATGGCGACTGCAGGTTTGCTACAGCTTGGTTCTTAAGGAAATTTTTGAGATTTGAAATAGAACTTGTTTCTTCTTTGGTTTTAAAGGATTGGAAGTTGCTGAATTTGGATACCAAAAAATAGTCATAGGCATTTGGTTACAGAGACTTCCATGAAATTTCAAAATGTTGGATTGTTTAGAATTTAGTGAGGAAGTATTAAAAACAGATCCAAGATAAATGGGGACATAGCCATTTGACAATTACTTCATCAGAATCCATATTCGATATATAAGGTGCAAACTGTGCCATGGTATGCTTGATTCATTGATGAGTTGTTCGGTTCATGCAAATGAAATTCAAGAAATTTAAGGTTTGACCTGCAATTGATGAGCTATATCTGATGCACGGACTAGATCCAATAAGAACATCCCCAAGATGGGCTGCATAATTGGTCTAAAGCATTTGCTGAACCTAGGTATTTTGCTGGTGTTTTAGCTCATGCAAACATAAATTTCAAACTCAAATTTCACCTTCTTGGCCTGTAATTGAGTTGGGTTTAGAACTTGACTTTAAGTTGTAATTGAAATTAATGTAAGTTGATGCATCTGAACACAATTTAAGTTTGAAGAATCTTAGGTTGTGAATGTTGTTTAAATTCAAGCGTCCAAGCAACCTTAGTTTCCTGAAATTATAGTAGAAGCCCAAGCTCCAATCAGTTTGACATTTCCAGCCAGATGCAACTTGAGGCATTGATGTTCTCCTCATTGTATTTGTTCATAAAAGTTATCTGTACTTTGCAGGCAGAAATTGCCATGAGGGCAGAAGGCAAACCTGGCATGTCTGATGAGGAGGTGCTTTCTTTTTCCTAAGTTTCCATCTATCTCCTGCTTAATCGTAGTCATATGCCAAAAATATAAATTTGGTCTATGTGGTAATCTGTGTTTTAAAGTGACGTCTCTCTGCTTCTGACTGCTGCTGTCAGTTGAGGCAGCCTTCCTGCTTCTAGCCTCACTCCATGGTCTCGGGATTTCTATATCTGGCGTCCCCTCTTAGTCAAGTAAATAGCTTATGAGGCCTGATTGCAGGAAGTTTCTCTCGTTGGCAACAATTTCAGTCCTGTGTCTGGAAATCTGGATTGCGACTGTTTTCTCTTCAAGGATTTATATCTTGTTTCCAGACCAAGTTGAGCTGATGAGAACCTGTGATTTTTTTCTGAAACAGAAGCTAGATGACACTTGGATTGTTAATTTTCAACATTTCCATCTGTGTGGTTGGCTGATGGGGATTTTGGCAGGTTTATGATTTTGTTTCACGCTACTTGCCTGCTTACAAAGCATATCTTCCTACTCTTTACACGGAGGGACCAAGTGGGTCAGATACATCACGTGTTCTTTTCGTTGAAATAGATGAAGAGAGAAATCCAATTTTAAGTAGCTGATCACTATCTATTTCGAAAATTCAGTACTCAGCCTTTTTGGTTGATGTGGATGTAAGGTTATCGCAGTTGCTAGATATTCTTTTTGTTCGCCAATTCAGATGTACACGAAATATTACCCATATTATTCAACTAACAAAGAGAAATTCGGAGGCCTATAGTGCTGCCGTCGTTATTATTAATTAATTAATTAATTAATATTAAACTTTCGAAAATCTTGTTCTAAACAATTGAAATGAAAAGGGGCCCATTGCTTTTTGGAAAACGTATCTTTATTCCTCCTGCTTGTGCCTACATGATGAAACATAATCGTGAAGAATATGTATGGGATTTTCCTTATCCTCAGGACATTGAAATATTTGAAACTCCAATGCCCATGGTAGTATGTGCTTACAGACCAGTTTGAAATTCGGTTCCTTGAGTCTAGTTCATAATAATTTTTACTTGCAGAACAAATCCTCCGTTTAGCAACAAAAAATTCCTTTATATATGTTTCTAAGATCTTTTTTTTTTTTTTTCCTTTTTCTTGAAGACGTTTCTAAGCTCTTTTAATTGAACTATATTTGCAGTTATCGGTTATTCAAAAATTTATGTATTTCATTTTTGTTTGCTGTAAAGGGACGTATTGCCATTGAAGATTTCAGGGAGCTATCCTTCATTTGGTTCCACTTGAGGATGAATCTAAATATAACTCGCTCAATCTATTTAGAATCATTTATTTAACTAAAAAATTATGTTTTAATCAAATAAAAAATGTGCATGAGCAGTCACCGCTTGATGCCCAGGCACTTGAGGCAAATGCCTATAGGGTAATGTAAATGGAGGTTCAGGGTTTACATGTGGGATAAAAATAGTGGTTTTGTTATCTTCCTTTGGAGTACGTTTCAGTTAGGTGCCTGATCATTTATAAGGTGAATGATACGATAAAAAAAAGAGAGAGCTTTTTTCCAATGTATTCACTATTCTTGACCTTAATTTTAAATATGCTCATTAAGCTTTTAAAATTACAAATATACTCACTATGTTTGTAGTTAATCTTAAAAGTATCTATTCTATTAGAAACTATTAGTTAAATTTTTATAAATGTTCCAAATACTCCTATTATAAAATAATAAAAAAATGAAATGAAATTACGACTTTTTAAATTTAGAGCTCATGTGCAATTAAAACAGTGATGAATTATGGAATTTAATTTTTCAAATATGTTAAAAATTTGATGAATATATTAGTAATTGTACATATTAAGTAATGATGTTAACTTATGGATTGAGTGTTTTTATGATTAACTATAAACATAATGGCTACATCCGAGATTTTAGAAATGCAGTTGGTACATTTTAGACCAACTTTAAACATATGGATATATTTAGAAAAAAACCGCATAAAAGATGTATATGAGCCTTATTTGAAAAAGTTATAAAATAAAATAATTATATTCAACATTTAAAATATCATTCTTTTATGGATAAATGGTTTTGTAAATTATTTTTATATTCTAATACATCTCAAATAAATCTACGCATTTCTTATAACTTACATGTGATTATAGACATTTTTAGCAAATATGGCTCACCTAAGAATTTAATTAAAGTGATATTCGGTATTATGTTAACAACTGATTTCAAATAAAATGAATGAATAAGATTTTAGTGTAATCATTAAGGAAGGCTTAAATCGAGGTGACATAGTGCATATTCGGTACCACTGAAGTATTGTCATTATTCTGAGGCTTCTTTTGTTTTTCAAATTCTTTATACCCCACCCTTTCAGCGTATTTTCTCAAATTTCCTAGTCAGTACTGGATAGAACATTAGAAATCAAAAAATGGCTACAAAATGGAATTCAGACGAAGAATTAATTCTGTTTTTTCGACATGAAATCCATTAATCATACATACAGTAAAAGAACTCGGAAGTAACGAAAAAATACTAACAGCTTGGCAGATTGGTAGAACTCCAGTAAGGTGGACTATATAGAAAGATGTACGGACTTAAAGAGACATGTAGGTGATGAAAAATCTTTGACATAAAAATATAATAAATAAAAGAAACTATGGCCTGTGTATTGCAAAAAATTTTCATAGAAATTAGGGCTTACTTCAAACCATATAAGATTTTTGAATGGAATTAGTATTGGGATGAGAATGTAATGATGTACATTGGGAATAGATAAAGCTGTATTAAAATTTTAAAAATCATCTTGATAATGTTGATACAAATTCAATTCAAGAATCTTCTGACTTGAAATACACCTTAATTTTAGTCATCAATCTCATACTACCCTCGTCCCTGTCCTTCTTCGTCCTGTTCTCATTTTCAACGTCCTGTGATGATGCTCTATGGCGTGGCCTGTAGACCCTTCCGTCTTTTGAGTCCTTCCTTTTAATTTTAGTTTATTTTAATTAGGGCTATTTGATTTTACCTGTACTATTAGAAAATCACAACTCCAACCCTAATTATGTATCTTTCAAAAAAACCTATCGTTATGAACATTTTTTTTTTTTTTTGTAAAAACACATATTATTAATGACTGTTACTGAATGTAAATTCTTGAGCTTTCGAGGGGTTACCCACTCAGAAATAATCAAGGCCTTGGAATGGCATCCTTAGATTGCACTTAACTTGATCTTCAACGGTTAGTAGGTTAACTGTTAGAAATGATTTACGAAAGTTGGAGAATTATCAGTAAAAAATGCTTATTGATCAAATATTCAAAATTTGGGTTCTTATTTATCGTCTAATCCATTAGCGATTAAGACTGTGGGGTGTAATTTAAGAATGTCATTAAATAATCATGATCTAGTGACGTTTATGTGAGTTATAACTTTGATCAAAGCTGATTGACAAAATATTTACTTGTGCAATAAGGGTAATGAGTGTGTTTTTGAAAATAAAGTTAATGGTCTTGTTCAGTGCCTATCCAGATGTAATAACGTGGACCATATTCTATTGTGGAGAGGGTGAGAGTCAGACGGACGCCCGTTTTGCACGTGTAAATGAACTGACAGAGGAGAGAAATGAACAATCCACGCGACGTCCTTTGGACAATTTGTTTGCCCTTTAACTAATTTCAGTTAAAAACTATGCGATGCTTTTATTAAACCTTCGTTCTATGCAACATCTTTAATTTTCAACCTTTAGATAGTCAGATAGAAAATCCACTCCATTTATTACGTTTAACATCACTTATTTTATTATTCAAACCTTTTTATTTATTAATATCAGTATATATAGGCGTCATCTACAAATATACAAAATTAACGTAATAAAATAATTTAATGTTAAATATTAATTTTTAAATAATATTTTCAACATCTAAACCATCTAAAATATAATTACTATATATAAATAATTCTATAAAATATTATCACATTTTTATATGTATATGAATGTATCTAAATATTTTACCTAATTTACTCATGCATGTACTTATTTTTTTAGCAAATATGACCTATGCATATATTAAATTTATATAAAATTTAATTTTTTATCAAAATAAATAATGTTAAATATAAGGAATGAATTAGATTTTTCGTCAGCATCACAATCTTAAAATTCAAAAAAATTACAGGAACGGGTATCATATAACTCGATTGAGTAGGAGGGAGCCACAGGTAAACCAGTTAGACAAATCACACCCCTAGTCACATCCAAAATTAGAATTTATTATTTATTAGCATGAAAAGCATGCCGCAATAAGTAAGATGCATCGCGTCTCATGTGTTCGATAAAAAAAACAAATAAAAATAAAATAAAATAAATGAAGATACCATTATCAAGCTGCAAAGCTTTGCGCGCATCGCCTCTTTCGAAAACGTCCGTTCTATGCACTCTGCCATTATTTAACTGCTCGGCCTCTCTGATACTCCTTCCAATACTACCAAGGAAAAGATTTCGGAGGTCGAAATTAGACCAATGGACAACTCGATGATTCGGCCTGCTCTAGCGCTGTTGATATCAGCTGCCATTGCCGCCAGAGCTTACAGGCGCAAGTCGCTCAATCGATCTGGAGCTTTCCTAGGATTTCTTGTCATGTCTATCCATTTCATCGCCGGTTACAGGTCCGAATTTTTGGTTTTTCTCATCAGGAATGATGTAATTATGCTATTTCCAGAGCTCACTGTCATTTGGGTTTTCCGCTTCTGCCATCGATTCGAAGGTTCGGAGCTCTGATTTTGGCTTTCTTCCTCTCGTCGTCGAGGCTCACCAAGGTTGGGGAGGAGAAGAAGCGAAGCATAGATATTGATTTCAAAGAAGGCGGACAGCGGAATTGGTACTCTTTTTTTTTTTTTTTTTTCCACCTTCTCCGATCCGTTGAGCGTCATGGATGCGATACACGGGGCCTAGCGTATTTGGAAAGCAAGTGTTCTTATTCAAAAGACCTGATTTTAGCGGCAAATGGGTTCGATTGGATTGGAGGGCAATTTTGCTGAGAAAAGCATCAGGACTGAATTGGGATAAATGACATAACAGTAGCTAAATACCATTCCATGCTGTGAGAGTAGAGTTTGACTCCTTTCGGGTATGGGGACTGCCATTGCTGTTGCTAGTTGCTACTAGCCTGGTTATCTTGTTTAGTGCTTATCCAACGGAGTGCGGATATGCTGTTCCCTTACCAATCCTTACGAAACTAGCAACAAGCACGGAAGTTGGAAACGCTAGTTTGGGGTGGTTGAAATGTGTGTGAGGAAATATTTTATCTGCTGAACAGCATGTGTCACCCTCCCGAGTCTTGTTTTTACCAACTAGAATGTAGAGCTCTAGCCATTCTTTAGGCAGGACCAAATTGCAACAATGAAATTCTCTTGCCGCTTACACACATCTTATGCATTATCCACCACGAAAGAAGGCAGTTAAGGCTAAGGGTCGGTTTGGAAATGCATAAAACTTGGCCATTTAGTAAAACTTTTCAATGCGGGGGCTGTCTAAGCAAAATGCGTCATTTCACACTGGCTATGCAGATTTTTGAAAGGTGTCCTCTGTCATCCGTACAATGAGCAGAGTTGAACTGCTGTTTACTCACCCATGCATCAACACCCTGTCCGTTTGCATGCCGCTGAGCACGTTGACCGTGCGTAATTAATGCAGGGATGTATTAAAAGCATACCATGCGGAGATGCATTGATGGCATACCAGAAATCTTTTCAAAACGCCACCACTTTTGACGTTTTTTCACCCTAAAACACGTCAAATAGTTTTGGTGAATGCGAAACACACCCTAAATATGTTTGCTGTTGATCAAGGAGTGTTTAGGAATGGCTAGAGCTTAAATACATTCCATTTTAGTTCTCTTCATGACTTATGATAGAGATATATTTCCTTTTCAGGCTACAAGTGCTGGCAAATAGTGGAATTGCATCTGTTTTGGCCCTGGCTGTTGGGATATTGACTGGGTGGCAAGACAAATGTCTAGATTCCAGGGAATCAACTCTTGTCACATCCCTCATTGGGGGCATCATTGGACACTATGCCTGCTGCAATGGAGATACTTGGTCATCAGAAATCGGGGTTCTTAGTGATTCACAACCTCGCTTGATCACAACCTTCAAGGTATATCCAAGCATTTTGTGGGTATCAAACAAACTGATTTTCAAATGGTTTGTCTAAGGTGGTATTATTACATGTTATTATGCAAGCAATACAGAACAGAAAGTAGTTTTATCTCATCCCTCTGCTTTGTCAAGTGACTTGTTTTCCCTTTGCTAAATGTTGAATCCACATGCAACTGTCCTCTTTGTGGGATGACGGACTTGATACTATGAGTCTCAACGTTCTTTCTTTGTTTATTTTGGTTGGAGTAGGGTGGTAATTTACCATAGCATAAACATTAATTTCATAAATGCGTTAGTTTAAGCCTAAGAATGAACCTTGAGGCTACAACTTCTCTGTAGCAGAAAGCTAAGTGTGAAAATGAATTTTTGTTGACTATTGCAGTCATTTCGTCTTATCCCGCATGGTTGTCGTTCCCGTTGTGTTTTTCTTTCTGCCAAGTGTGAGAAGTGTGAGATGATCTCTTGTTAGGTATATAGTTGTTCATCTATTAATGACTGCAAGTTACTTCATCTATTGGTTCAGATTAAAATCAATGAAAAATAAGAAACATGTTCGCTTGTTGGTTGGTGTTTTGGACTCTGCTACAGAATTGACGCTTTGCTTTCTTTCTCATACAATTAACTCAGTAAACAAGTACTTTTTTAGAGTTAATACTTTGTTGTTTTCCCTTTTCACAGTTAACTAAGGAATGCAAGAATTAAACCCATCTCTGACTAGCTTTGTTATTCTCAAGAGTGTCTGCTGCATGTTCTCATCGTTTTAACCGAAAATTGATCGTATTGAGGAAAAAATTTTAACCATCAACTCATCTTTAAAGTTACACCATTTTTGCAAAACAATGATAGTCAGTCTTCAAGGGGAATACAATGAACATAATTTCGGTGCTTTTGTAATTGCTTATTTCCTCCATTGTTCGTTATCTGATTCGCAAGTAGAAGCAAAGAGATTGTGGGGCTCTGGCCACCAAGGTCATTGTGAATATCAAGTTCTTTCTGTTGCTTACGTATTAATTAAGACCACGGCAATTAACTCATTTTCTTTTATCTTTCACTCTTGGGATCTAATTTTTCTTTCTTAATTTTGCTAATCAGCCAGTTCGGAAGGGCACCAATGGCGGAATCACTCCAGCTGGACTCCTAGCAGCTGCAGCTGCTGGGGGACTTATTGGCTTGACATATGTGGTCTTTGGTTTGTTCACAACATCATGTAACACAGCAGTAGCTTTGAAGCAGTTATGGATGATACCGATTGCCACAATAGCAGGGCTATGTGGAAGCCTTATTGACTCCTTGCTGGGTGCAACTGTTCAATATAGTGGATTCTGCACTGTCCGAAATAAGGTAATAAGATCTGATGTTGGCGGACAATTCCATTGGCATTTTGAAAGTGAGTTTATATGTTTGTGATAAGTGTTCCTTTCCTGAATTTGCTGATCAAGCATGCTTTCACGTGCAAGTACCTGCCACATGCTGTGATTTTGACATTTTGTGTTTATTTCTGATAATGCTATTTCTATGTTATATGCATCTCTGACTATTTTTATTTCCTTTTATTTAGTGTAAATACTGCTTGAAACGTCTTGCATCGAGAAGGAAAATAGAAAATATATTCTCATAGTCTGTTACAAGAAAAGTTTATCAGATAATCAGAAGGCAGATAAGCCAAACGATGTAGCTATGAGGTTGATGTAACCAGAGCATTCCATGTTATAGTGCCTTCAATCCGTATGGGTATTCATCATAACCATATTCTTTTATTTTCTAAAATAACAATAAAAAGAATGGAATGGAGGTGCATAGATTTATAAAAAAAAAACTTATAATGCTCCATGGGAAGGGATCAAAATGGCATCACTGAAGATTTAAGGTAGTAGATGTGAGGGCAAGGTTATATGAGGAGATACTTCAAGATAGACAAGAATGGTGTTGCAGGATTTCTATCTTTAGCTTGACCTGTTCAGGGCAGAAACATTCATGATGGTGATGATTATTTAGTCGTAATAATCACAGTGATGATCAGTGAAGGGAAAAGGGTTATTTTGCAGTCATTATAGTTTCTGATATAGCACCATCATCAGTGGTTCTCTGGTTTTTGGTTGTTTCTGATGGGTTTTAAAATTCAGATTGGAAGTTTAATTTTTGCAAAAGCGTAAATGGACCTGTTCTAGTCATGTTTTTAGAATTTATTTGTACTCCTATTTTTAGTGGAACCCATATTAGCACTTGTAGATTGTCTTGGGACCTGTAAGATCACTCGCAGCAGGATTCACAAATGGGATGGGATGAAATTTCTCATTATCAAGAAAAAAAAAAAATCTCATGAGATATTTTTAAATGCACCTGGGTGTGCTTAGCTTCAGTGCACCTGGGTATATTAAACCCATTTTCTTATTTTTTGTGAAAATTTTTCATAAAATGTTAATATAAATGTATTTAACATGTATATTAATTTTTACCATTTTTAAAGATTTTTTATTTTTAAAAATTCAAAAAAATCTAAAAATCTCCAAAATGATAAAAATTGATACACATGTTAAATACACTTAGATTAATAGTTATGCAAAAAAAATTTCACAAAAATAAGAAATTGGTATTTGCACTCAGGTGCACTTGATTGTAACCCTTTTCTCATTCTTTAAAAATAACAACATAACTTTTTTCATTTTCTGTACACTTTTTCCTAATTCTCATGCAACTTTTTCCATTTTCAAATAAAGAACAACACTTTGTTATCCCATTCCACGTCTCATCCTATTCTTGAATAGAGTCCCACGTAGACAAAGCCCCCAAAGATTTCCGTGGGAGAATACTAAACTTCCAACTGCTGGTGGTAATTGCAAAACTGAAACCAACAAAGAGCAAAAACATTTTTTATTGGATGAGTAACAACATTGATGAATGCGGTCTTGATTGCATAGGCATGTTGATGTGGAACCTGCGTCTAACACTCGGATCCTCATATTTTCTTCCTGGTTCATTAAGAATTCTGTAAAATCAATGGCCTACTAATATATTCTGCGATTGAATACTGTCTACCTTCTGCTGACTTGTTTTTATGACTTGTGAAGGTGGTAGGAAAGCCAGGGCCAATGGTAAAAAGGATATCCGGTGTGAGCATCCTTGACAACAACGGGGTGAACCTCGTTTCTGTTCTGCTAACAACTCTACTTACGGCAATATCTTGCTCGTATATGTTCTGATCAGCCAGCATCATCCTTTGGTCCTTCATGTTGTCTGCACGATGAATCTCCGTCATCTGAAACGTACATTTCACAAGACACCAAGGTTATAGTTGATGCTGATGGTGGGGGTCTAATCCTGTGAAAACAGGCCAGCCAAAATTGTCCCAACAACCATTTAAAATGGATCAAGATGCTGGCTGGGCATGTCTCAATTTTGTTCCTATGGGAACATTGTAAGCAGAAATAGCATCGAATCCACTGGGCATTTGGAATGTTGGATAATAATTCAATACTTTGGATTTTTTTTATTTTTTTTATTTTTTTTTAACTTCTTAAGGTCTTGAGGCTCTAAATTTACACTAGATTGTTGACCCGACTTCCGATGATGCTCAACTTCAGCTATCCGTTAATGCTTCAGAAGTTTCGCTACTCAAAAGTGTAAAAGTCGATGGATAAATTAACGCATTGGCAACAGAATTTGCGAGACCACGTGCCGAGAAATATGGAACTCTTTGCCAGCGTGGAATTGCATCTCACCATGATGATTAGACGCCTCAAAGACCAATTCAGTTTAGAGGTGGGCTTAGCCATTTAAAACTGCATTTACGCACAGTGAAAAGTATATTGGTATATCAAGGTCTTTGTTGGAGCCTTGGAGGAATTTTAGTCAATTTTAAAAATTAAAAAAAAAAAAAAAAATCAGAAACTTGAGACTCTTCCTGAATACCTTCGAGTCTGAAAAACAACGCAGGCAATGACTGGATAGGCTAGTCGATGTTCATCCGAGGTGATTTTTTTTAATTTTCCCATTTATTGATGTTTTTTGTTCTCGTCGATGGAAGGAATAACTCGTTTAAAATTGTCAATAATCAAAGCACGATAAAATCATTGGGGAACCTTAACAGTTGATTCTGGTGCTACTCTCCTACCGAAATCGAGTTGTTGTTCAGAAACTCTGGTGGATTTTTCGCTAAATTGGATGTTTGAACCCAAATTGATTTTTCACCAGGATAAAAGCAATTGTTGAATACGACAGAATGGGGTCAGTAGCCAGCTTAGACAACCGCATAGAAATAGAAATGAATAATAGGATGGATAACCCAGCAAACAAAGCAACAATCCAGAAGGAATAACGAGAACAATTGGCAACGGGATACTCTATATTTTATGTCTTTAAATAAATTGCATAAAACTCAGACACTAAGTTTGCATAGTCTTTTCGACTCAAATAATCTATTGGAATGGAAACAGGTAACATAACGGGAGACCCAAAAGGTTTCCAGCCCAGCCCAGCCCAGCCCAATCCAGGCAAGCTAGTTGGAGGATGTCTACGCCTCTCTAATCAAGTGCAGCGGCAACAAAGGACGTCCAGGCAGCACTCGCACGTCTCGAAGCAACAGAAGCAGCAGCACGCTGCGAACAAGCTGCAACACCACAAAACCAAACCATTTCGTCAGAACTACACACCAAAATCCAGTTTGGCTTTCTCATCGATCAGCTACTCATTTTCATGCTGCTCTGCTCTATCTAAACCCGATAGTGTGAGGGATTTCAGTAGCATAGGTATCACACATGCACTGAGAAAGCTTCAATACCAGCGGCCAGCAAGGTGAAGGCTGTTGTCCGTCAGCAGTTCTTTCGATTAGGATACATTCAAACACAACCATAGGTCCATAATACACACGGACATGCATATACTACTACCGATCATAACGATCGGATGAAATGATGGTAGTAATTTATGAAATAGAAAGAAGGGAATGATTGAACGAGTATGTAATTTACCAAGCATAGAGACAACCCTTGTGCTCGTGCCGCTTCTGAACGTGCTCATAGTAGGACATCGATTGATAAGTCGGAGGCGCCCCAACGCTGTTCATTTCTTCTCCTCCTCCACAAATACAAATACAAATATTTTACTCACGAGTGAGAGTGCTCCTGGCAGCCTCCTGCAACGAGAACGAGAATATTTATAGCTCCATTTCCTTCATCCCATCTGCTGTTGTACTTGTATGTCTGGCGATTTTAAGTTTAGAAAAGGACTAATAGAGTTTGTGGAAATTAACAAATTTTAAGTTTGTATTCTCTCTCTCTCTCTATACATATATACGTGTATATATTCCTGTATTTGTTTGATTTGTAACGCATTGTTCGAGTACGAGATCTCCAGCAATCTTAATTAGTTAAGCGAATAGGATCCAGAAATTAGTTATAGGACGTGATCAAAACAAGATCAGTTTTGAGTTTGTCTGCTTCCCCTTCATATGCCTGTACTTGTTCTATAGCCCTTTGATTTTTCCGTATCATGAGATTCACACCAATAGCCGACTTATAACCAAAAGATGGAAAAAACAACGCGGAAACAAATTAAAACATTTCTGTCCTTTTCCACTTCATACGCTCATTTTGCCAAACAGCACTTTTACCACGCGCTGCGTCCTGCGTGAGATTGCGCCCTTTTTTTGATGGGTGTGTGTGTTTTATATGATAACCAAGCTCTGAGGCAGACTTTGCTGCCACCACTACTTAAACCCATGCCAGCTCCGTGATGGCATGCCGGGTTGTCACTGGGCTGCCGCCCTAGTGGCGAGATTGTGCCCTTTTGATGAGCATTGCATTTTTTACCAGTTACCTTTAATTTGTTTTATAATAACCAAGATAGTTTCGGTATTTGCCTACTCTAGAATTCTATTTTTAAAAAAATATTTAACTATTCTTCGTCGCTGTCGAGGAGGCTGACCCAGGTTGGGAAGGAGAAGAAGCGAAGCACAGGTGTCGATTTCTAAAAAGGCAGACAGCGGAATTGGTAATGATTTTTTTTTTTTTTTTTACCTTCTCTGATTCGTTGAGTGTCACGGATGAGACACGTAGGGCTTAAACGTGTTTGGAAAGCAAGTGTTCTTATTCAAACAGCCTGATTTTAGTGGCAAATGGATTCGACTGGATTAGAGGGCGATTTTGCTTTAAAAAAAAATCAGAAATTAGGATTGGAAGTTTAATTTTTGACAAGTGTAAATGGACCTATTGTGGTTATGTTTTAGAATTTAGTCCTACTCTCATATTTAGTGGACCACGGCAATTGACTCATTTCCTTTTATCTTTCAATGTTGGGATCTAATTATTCTTTTTCAGTTTTGCTAATCAGCCAGTTCTGAAGGGCACCAATGGAGAGTCTCTTAGAACTCGTTGGGCTGACATTTGTTGTCTTTGGTTTGTTCACAATATCAGCAGTAGCTTTGAAGCAGTTATGGTGGATGCCTATCGCCGCCATGGCAGGGCTATGCGGAATCCTTATTGACACCTTGCTGGGTGCAAGTATTCAATACGGTGGATTCTGCACTCTCCGAAATAAGGTAATAAGTTTTGATGTCGGCCGACAATATTCCACTGGCGCTTTGAAAATGAAGGGTGTGTTTGGCAATTTAAAAAAATTGTCAAGTTAAAACTTTTCAATCTAAAACCTGTCACTTTTCATAACTATTATTTTTTAAATTATTTTTTACACATTTTTCTATACAACAACCCTATTTTTAAATCATTTCTACATAACTACCAATACAACTAACCTATTTATTTTAAATTTATTCTCTTGACTCCTCATCATTACCCCTATACTATCACATTATTTTCTACTGATTTGACAACTTTTATATACA
Organism: Annona squamosa; assembly: GCA_035584095.1. Classification (NCBI taxonomy): domain Eukaryota; kingdom Viridiplantae; phylum Streptophyta; class Magnoliopsida; order Magnoliales; family Annonaceae; genus Annona; species Annona squamosa. The sequence continues at coordinate 6,194,678 of JAXCLR010000105.1, forward strand.
AAACTTTTCCTCAAAAGTTTTACAACTTCCCAAACACACACGAAGTTTATATTCCCCCAGTCCGTTAGGGGAAAAGCTTATCAGATAACCAAAAGACAGATGCAGAAGAGCAATGTAGCTATCGAGGTCGATCCAACCAGACATCCCATGTTATTACGGAGGCCGATCATATGCTCACGGGAGCATGACCTTTTTTTTTTTGAAATTTTTGTTTATAAAACAGTTAATATAAGTGTATTTAACTATCTTTATAAATTTTCAAATTATCTGAAATGCCACTTATTTTCAAAAATATAAATTTCTAAAATACTCCAAAAATAATAAAAATTTATACACATATTAACAATATTGTAAAAATAATACATATAGATTAACAATATTGTAAAAAAAAATTCAAAAAAAATAAATAATAAGTGTATGCGCTCAAGAGCATACGATCGGATTCCGATTATTATGACCAAATATCTAATGACATCTGTCTCAATATATTGGTAGGTAGGCCTTCGAGCCACGTGGTATTCGTCATACTCATATTGTTGTACTTTCCAAAATAACAAAAAAGAGATTGGGCAATTTGGAGGTGCATAGATTTAGAAAAACTTATAATGCTTCGTGGGAAAGATGACAATGACATAACAGAAGATTTAAGCGAGTAGATATGAGGGAAAGGCTAAATGAGGAGATACTTCAAGATGACAAAAATGGTTTGGTAGGATTCTTATTTTTAGCTTGACCCTGTTCGGGCCAGAAACATTCATGATGGTGATGATCATTTTAGGGTAATTATCATAGCGATGAATCAATGATGGGAAAAGAGTCATTTGCAGCCATCATGCTTTCTAATATTTCAACATCATCAATGGTTCTGTGGCATTTCGATTTTTTACAGTTCAGATTGGGATTTTGCGAAGTGTAAATGGACCTGTTCTGGTTATGTTTTATAATTTGTTATACTCCTACTTTTAGTGGAACCCATATTCGCACTAGTAGATTGCGTTGGGAATTGTAGGATCACTTGCGGCATAGAATGAGGATGGGATAGAATTTCCAATTTCTTAAAAACATTTGTCTCATTTCAAAAATAACGACAACCCATTTTTCACTTTTTTCATAAAATTTTTCCTAATTTACATTCAACTTTTCCCATTTCCAAACAACAACACTTCCCATTCCACATCTCAGCACGTTCTTGAACGAGATTTTATTTGATTGGTGGCTACCAAGTCCCATACAGACAAAGCCCCCAAAGATTTCCATGGGAGAATACTAACCTTCCAACTGCTGGTAGCACTTGCAAAACTGAGGCCAGCAAATAGGGCAAACATTTGTTATTGAATGAGTAGAAACATTGATGAACGTGGCCGTGATTGCAGAGGCATGGGGATATGGAATCTGAATCTAACACTTGAATGGTCAAATTTTCTTCCTGGTTTGTTAAGATTTGTCTAAAATCAATGAGCTACTAATATATTCAGTGACTGAATACTGTCTACCTTCTGCTGACTTGCTTTATGACTAGTGAAGGTGGTAGTAAAGCCAGTGCCAACAGTGAAAAGGATATCTGGTGTGAGCATCCTTGACAATAATGGGGTGAACCCCGTTCTGTGCTGGTAACAACTCTACTTCCGGCAATATCTTTCTTGTATATTTTCTGATCAGCCAGCATCATCCTTTGGTCCTTCATGTCGTCTGCATGATGAATCTGCGTCATCTGAAACATTCATTTAATAAGACACCAAGGTTATAGTTGTCCCAGCAACCATTTGCTGGTTGGGCATGTCATATTTTTGTGCATTATCGCAACATTGTAAGCAGAAACAGCATCGAGTCCACTGGGCATTTAGAATGTTGGGGTAATAATTGATAATAGAGTTTGCAAGATCACGTCCCCAGAAATACCGAACTGTCTGCCAGCGTGGAATTAATTATTTCTCACCAGGATGATTGGACGCCTCAATAACCAATTCAGTTTTGGGGTGGGCTTAAGCCATTTAAATCTGCATTTTCACACCGTATGAAGTTACCCTGGTATATTAAGGTTTTGTTGGAGGGATTTAATCACTAAAAAATCTGAAACTGGGCTCTCCCTGTGGACTCTCAAGTCTCAAGAACATTGTAGACAATAAGTGGATAAGACTAGTTTAATGTTCATCCGAGGTGATTTTTCATTTCAGTTAGTGTTACCGTTCATTTGTTTAATCAAACCAGCATAATAATGCAGGGGGACGCTGTGGTGCTAATCTGTGAACGAAAACCAGGAGGTTGCTCAGAATCTCTGATTGATTTTTCGCTGATTTGGATGTTTGAACTTTCAATCCCAATTGATTTTTCACCCAGATAAAAGCAAGCCAAGCAACAAACTAGAAGGGATAACAAGAACAATTCACAACGTGACATTCTATATTTTATTTGTTAAATAAATAGGCATAAAACTCAGACAAGTTTGCATGTCTTTTCTAGTGGAATTGAAGCAGGTAACATAAAAGGCGACACAACAGCATCGCAGGCGAGGCAAGCCAGTTGGTGGATGTCTAGGCCTCTAATCAAGCGCAGTTGCAGCAGAGGATGTCTAGGCAACACTCGCACGTCTCAAAGCAGCAAAAGCAGCAGCACGCTGCGAACAAGCTGCAACACCAGAAAACCAAACCGTCAGAACTGCACGCCGAAATCTAGGATGTCTTTCTCATCAATCTGGTAGCTATCAACATATACACTGATTTTCTTGCTGCTCTGCTTTGTCTAAACCCGATATCGGGAGGAATTTAAGCAGCACAGACATCGTACGTGAGTTGTAACAGCACGCCTATGAAGGCTTCAATTCCAGCAGCCAGCAGGGGTGAAGGCTGCTGCCTGTTAGCATTTAGCAACAGGTGTGTGCTAGCAGTTCTTTCCATCAGGATGCTTGGACAGCAATCCCCAACGTCCATTCAAACACAACCATATACAAACGTACATATGTATAGATATACAGGACTCACGCTTCCGTATGACCAGATTACATAAAAGCAGACTCACGTAACTTTTTATTAATTTTTAAAATTTTAATCATTGCCGAAAAATCTAACGAAAACGAATAGAAAGATGAAAGGCGGAAAAGAGTATGTACCAAGCATAGAGACAGCCCTTGTCCTCGTGCCGCTTCTGAACGTGCTCGAAGTAGGACATCTCTTGGTAAGTCGGCGGCGCCCCACCGCTGTACATTTTCTCTGCCTCTCTTTCTCTTCTCCTCTACAGACACAAATATTTTAGTTCTTCCGGCAGCCACCTGCAACTGCAACGGGAACCGGAGTATTTATAGTTCCGTTTCCTTCAATGCAAAGCAAAATACTATTCATTTTGTGCGACCCATCTCATCCGCTGTTGTACTCGTGCGTCACACCCAATTCATGGAGAGGCAGCCGTCGTCTGCGCGGTCAACTTCCTACGGCCCCATCAACTCGCCCATCTTCATTTCATTCAGGACTATCTAGGTACGCTCCAACTAACCCATTTCTTTTTCCCTTCTTTCTTTTTCTTCGTTACTAAAAAATATATAGCCAACCACCGCATAGAAAATATTAAGTGCTGGTTGCCCAAAAATGGGTTCCTCATGTGTTAAAATTAACATGCACCGCATTCATTTTATTTAAAATTATTTATTTTGACAGTATACCAATTTTCATCAGATAAAGCACGTGTAAGATAAAGCACGTGTAAATGCCCCATCTTAGGATAGTACAGAAGCAATGTAATAAAATAATTTAACTCAAATATTAATTTCAAAAGTAATATTAATATTTTCAAGATATAAACCATCTAAAGTATGTTATTTATCGAGATAAATGATTGTGTGAATTATTTTAATATGTATGAGGCTTATTTTATAACATACTGTACTATAATTATAGTGCAGTTTACCCGCGACTGATCATTTACGACCAGTCGATGATTTGCGACCGGTCAAAAAATATATTTTTTTTATTTTTTTTTAAAAAATATATTTTTTTTATTTTTTTTGAAAAATAATTTTATAAACATGTTAATCTAGTTATATTTAATTTATAAACCAAATTTTACTATTTTTAGAGATGTATATATATTTATTTTGGATTTTTAAATACAGGGGTATTTAAGTCATTTTAAGAATAGTTAAAATGACTTAAAT
>JAXCLR010000105.1:6202139-6213482 GCA_035584095.1 Annona squamosa
TTGGAAGATGTAAAAAAATAATTAAAAAATAGAAAAGTTATAGAGAATGAAAAGTTTTAGATTGAAAAGTTTTAGGTAAAAAGTTTTTGTTATTGCCAAACACCCCCTCAATTAAAAAAATTTTAACTCCAGAAATATCACTACGATCGATTTTTGAATTTTGAATTTTTTTTTTCTTTTTTCCTTTTTAATTAAGCCAAACTCATCACACGGCCGCCAACAACCTGCACCCTCAATCATCAATGTAATATACTTTATTTTGAACATTATTATTTTTGTTATAAGGTCCTTTGCGGCCGTCATTTTGAGCGACTGAAAAAATTTATTTTAACATTTATTTTTTATAAATATGTGAACCTTCGATGATTTCTTGATTTGATTTTGTATTTATTTGCTTTTTGAAAATAATAGAAATGGATATGCGTACCTACGCCCATGCGTATTTTATTAATTCAATCAAAAAATAAAATAAAATATCAACTAAATTTTAAATTATCGAATTTCGCGTAAAAAACCTCCAAGCGAGACATGCATCTTTATAAAAAAATAATAAATTTTATAGGCGGCAGCGTTCTACCCACAATGCAGAAAGCTGCAAAAAATTTGAAGCCCTTGTTATAATGTATTAAAATTAATATATAAGAGCAATGATCATTTTAACTGGGTTAAGCAAATATCTTTTTTAGCTCACCTCAAAAAATTTATTTACAACATTTTTTTATACGCTTGTTTATCTAAATGTATTTAACATATAAACCAAATTTTACAATTTATATATATATATATGTATGTATTTAGTTTTTTGAGATTTTTAAAACATCTATGTGTATGGATGTATTTAAAGTGGAATGATCGTGTTAGTCTAAGCTAAGAAGATGCTTTACTTAGTTTACTTTAAAAAATTTTATTTACAATATTCTTTTGTTTTCTCTGTATATAATTGTTTATATCAGTCTAATTAACATATAAACTAAATTTTATTATTTTTGAATATATGTATATTTTTTGAGATTTTTAAAAATACCTTTATATTTAAAAATCTCAAAAAAGTATATACGCATATCCAAAAATGATAAAATTTAGTTTATTTGTTAAATACACTTATATAAACAAGTGTATGAAAAAAATAAAAATATATTGTAAATAAGTTTTAAAGTCAGGCTAAGCTGGATATTTACTTAGCTCAAGCTAACAGAATCATTCCTCATATTTAAAATACTTATAACTTTAAAATTTTCAAAAGTATATATATGTACATCCAAAAATGATAAAAGATTTTTTAAGGTGAGTTAAACTAAGCATTTGCTTACCCAAACTAACAGTATATAACTTTTCAATGTATAATGCTACCGTTCACTAGCCTCAGCATGTGAACATAGTTAATTTATTAACGTCCTCTTTGGATGTGGAATAAGCACTGAAGGAAAATATTCTAACCATCTAATTATTTTACTTTTTTGCGATTATTTTTTATAGAATTATCTTATCTAGTCATTGCCCCTTTCACTTTTTTTAAATTTCTCATAAATTTTTTTTCTGCCTCCTACCAAACGGACCCTATTAACAGCGCAGATTTTCTTCTTCATCTTCTTCTTCTTCTTCTTTTTTTTTTTTTTTGCCCTCCTGACTCGGTGGAAATCGACGTGAAGCCTATGATTTGCTGGCGATCGAATCGAATCTCTCCACTCTCTGACCCTGCTATGCGAGAAAGAAAAAGTCTCCTCCAGTTGTTCGTTGCTTATTTGTGACCAACAACTTTTTCCTGTGAAATGACACATATTCACACGCATTGGATGAATCAAATAAATTTAAAAAAACAAACCGATAATGATAAGCTCCAACATTTTTCCATCGATTCAGCCCCTACTGGCTAGTGGCCACTGCGATCACGCAAAGATGACCATCGACGCTTTTCCCGTTCTTTCAATTACCCCCCAACAAGTTTGTTTCCAGAGTCCGGTCAAAATGAAATGTTTGGATGGTCCTCACGGCTTTTCTGTTTGTTTAAACGTTACACGAAGATCCATTCCAATATACGAACGCCTGTCATGGACGAGAGCCATCCGTCTAGACGAACGATGGTTTAAAGCGCGGAGATGAGTGTGACTGGACAATGAATAAAACCCAACTATTGTTATCAAGATCATCCAGGGATCCTGCCCCGCGGGGACGGGCATATCCCACGTTATCCTTGCAGTTGGCCGCTTCTCGGCGGCACCTTTTCCTTTTATAGTTCTATTCGCAGACACATGGCTGGCTAAAACCCAAGTATTCGGCATCAGTCACCGGACGGAAAAACCTGACGGTCCCACTCCCAATTTTAAAACAAGCTGGTTGCCTCTTCTTTTTCCATTCTGATGTTTTTTGCCCACTTTATTAGGACCAGGCATCCTGCTACGTATGTATAGGATTATGGGAGTATTTCCATTGTCGCCAGCCTCTTGCTCCTCCTGACAAAAACATAATCAAGCTTAAATCACGGGATTGGGTAATGCAGATTTCCGTTGATGAGTAGCGCCTGGTGGAAATTTTTTGATATTTTCTGGCAGTCATGCCACAAAATTTCTGCATGCGAAGTGATTGTTGGTATATGATTATTTTAATATTGCGACAATTGACAAACCAAATCCACAATTAGCAGCCAAGAGGAACAAGTTGCGAAACAAAAACTGAGGAATATATCTGATTTGGCCCGTCAAGAGGGTGGTCGAATGGAATAGCTACATTTTAAATGCACCTAGCAGTTTTTACTGACCAAAGGAGACAATAAGGATCGAGAATGAACACGCGACCAAATGGAGGAATCTGCTGGTGGTGCAGCATTTCAAATTGCACAGATCTTGACTGGAAGCCAACTCCTACAGGCATTGGTAGCCCATGAACAACGGATTCCAGAACTCCTTCAGCTACCTATTACAACAGGGTTGCAGCATGGCCAGCAACCCTTACAGACCTTACAACACAAGCAAAAAAGGTTACACATTCACATCTTGTGACCCCCTGATCAGAAGCTCTGAAATCAGGGACCAGATTAGCAGGGGCCATGAAATCAAATAAACAAGGGATCCAGCTTAATTAAGAGCAGCAGCGATGAGGGGAGGGGCTGCTGGAGATGTCACAAGGACCGCCATATTGCCAGTAACTGGCCGGAAACCAGCAACAAGCTCTAAGCGCTCCCATGTCAGTCTACGCTTTTCGTTTGCGGCCTTCCCTTTTGCCTCTTCCTCCTCAAACCTGCTCTCACAATCGTGGAAGAGCTCCTCATCCATCTCTGAAAACACCTTCCGGACATTTATTGTGAGATTGAGGACAGCTTGATTCCAGTGACTCCGTGTGTTCCTCTCCAAGGCTGGGAAGAGGATGGGGAGAATCGCTTGCCGATTCTGAGCAATCAGACTTACAATGTGATCATTGTTCCATAAAAAGAGTGTTCTCTCAGCAACCTGAAATGGCCGTAGTCATCATCAGTTATCCACAGGCAAGGACTGAGAAAAGAAAATGAGAAATGGCCTTTGTAACAAAATCCTGATCTTAGTGTGTACTCTCAACTGTGTCTGGTGTACAGCATCTAGCAGCAAGCATTCTAATGCAACTTCTTCAAACAAGTTGCCATGAAATTAACAACAAATTTTTCCAAATTTAATTACAACATATCAATCGGAGCAGACTAATAAAGACCAAAGCATGAATAAAATATACTGTCCGTTTCTCTGCTAGTAGTGTTCCATATGAACGTGTTGGAATAATTGTGTATGTAGTACAATTCTTGTCAACAAACAGCTTTCCACACAATAAGTTAAATAGGGCAGAGCCAACGGACAAAAGCAGTCTCAAGTTCCATTATAACATCTTTGTCGAAAATATATATATATATTCCATTACAACATCCTCAAAGATAGCAATGATTTTTTTATTTTATTTTTTTGCATCCATGGTCTTAAGTTCCATGCTTGTTTCTCCCTCAGTTTATATAAGAGACATCCTGAAGTAAAAACCTATGCACCGATTAAAGAAAATGTATTGTTCCTCTGGTTGCCTTTGCTATCTTCTAATAAAAAATCTAACAGACAGGATCCTAATGCACAGTTCGAGAAAGTATCATCACACTTGACATTGCAGTTGCAGCACTGTTATAGAACCATAACACAGCATATGGTTCAAACGTTAAGTAATCTTAAGACAGATCAGTTCGCACCCAGTTCTGTTTTAAAAGAACCATAAGATCTGTCCAAACTAGCTAGTCAGACCAAGGACTGATTTGGATCCACATTATAAAATAAAATAAACCCCTCTTCAACTCCCCACTACTTGCAACTATGCTAGAGAGAAACCTGAGGGTTCCAGAATGTCTTGCCAAACATTTCCACATGCAGCAAATTATTGCTCCCAGTGCCCTATTTTTTAAGTTCTGATCAGTCTCGGTTTTGGTTCCAAATTAGTTCTTCAAAATAGTTTTTATCATATTTGAAAACTATAATATTATTATGAGTCTTACTCAAAAACATATAACAAAGATTATAATAACATAATTTTTGCAATACATTTATTCAATTTACTAAATAATTAATTAATTAAACAAGTTTCTATATATTTAAAGAATATATTTTTTTCTTCAACAATAAAAGACATTTCATAAAATATATATTAAACATATATTAGTAATGCGGGTCAATTCCGAGTATCCAGACTTTACAATCCTTACTGAATCAATTTTTTTTACATGGAACCTACCCTAATCTATAGATATAAAAATAAGAACCTACCCTACCCATTTTAACATACCCAATGAATCAATCTACAAATACTCTATCCAAGTTGCACACCTATATGATAATGGTAGCAATCCTAAACATCTGACAATATCCCTACACTTCATATGAGAGCTACATCATAAAAAATAAATAATTTTCAGAAAAATCTTTGCATACTTAAACTTTTTGCACTCTTCATCCCTCATGAAGGAGAATCCTTCGCATACTTTGAGATTGGATATGAAAATTTGTAAACAAACCATTGCCAAGACTAATATCATCTAGGGATGCATTGGTATGTGGAATTTATGATATAAAGTTACGCAGAGGGCTAATAGTGTGACACTAAGGACAGTGGCTTAGGCTTGGCTGGCCCTATGATATGTCATGATTATGATACCAATAAAAAATTTCATGCATTAAGTTGGGGCATAGGCCCTATGGCACTACAAATGGTAACCAGTAGTCTAGACTTCCATGCCTCTCCTAACATTCTCATAATGATTTCCTACTTCCCTTATTAGAAAGAGAATCTTTATTTTCAAAGGAAAGAAAACCTCCTCTTCCATCATGTTTTAACCATGTGAGTTTTACTTTTTCCTGATCATGTACCACTAATATAAATAGCTTCTGTGGGTTCTCTCAACATCCACTTCAACAAATGAGCAACCAAACTAGCCAATTAGATAGTTAGAACAGCCCCACTAAGCTATATATGGTGAGCAACCAACTTCCTTTCCCCCAAAGATTAACTTGTTCTCCATAATACTAACTCTACCAAGTTTTTAGCATTTTAGGAAAAGGTACAAAAAATTCAACTATGGCTCAAGATATGAGACGAGAACTTGGAAAATCAATATTGATATTACCATTCTTTCCAACACCAGTCATCATTTGCATTTACAAGTAGTAGAATTATGGCATGATAAAAGGACGTTGGTAGATTACTATATGTAGCTCGATGGGATGTTCTTTGAACTGCTGAATCAGCCAAGTTTCAGCCTTTTAGAAAAAGGAATAAAAAAAAATCAACTATGGCTCAAGATACGAGACAACAACTTGGAAAATCAATATCAATACTACCATTTTTTCTAAAATCCACAATCATGTGCATTCATAATTACTAGAATTATGGCATGATAATTATCTCATGGAGACATCATGGTTCAAACCAACAGTTAAATAGTTTTGACCTCAACCAACTGATGGAATGGTTCAATTTACAGTTTGGTTTTGAGAATACTGTTTGAAGATATATTCTACTACAAATCAAGTTACTATTCAGTGAATTAGATTAGAAGGATATGCCAAGGAGCCTTTTCATTTTGAGTCTACCAAGATGTTTTCATAAAAAAGAGAAATAGTTTCAAATACTTTTTATGATTTATATAAATTTATAATAATTTTTTTAAAATTATATAAATTTATACTAATTTTTTTTGAATTGTATAAAATTTACAATAATTAGTAAAATTATTGCATGAGACATCATTTTCAAACCAACAAATGAACAAGTTGGACTTGGACCAATTGATAGAGTGATTTAATTTACATTTGGCTTTGAAAACTGGTTTGGAGATAGATTCTAATACAACATAAGATACTATTCAATGAAATAGACTCCGATGACATCCCAAGGAAGCCTTTTAACTAAAAATAATCAAATCATTTCAAGTAGAAATCAGTGCAGAAAAACAAGTGAAAATCAGTTAAATTGATTCATGCATGTAAATACTACTAAATCCTGCTGAAACTTGAATCAATCGTTCATATGCAAGTAATAAAAAGATATATGATTTTTTTATCATATACTTCTAAGTTCCACTAGAAAGGAGAGAATTCTAATGGGTTTACATTCATTATGAATTATTCAAATTTTGTCATCAATCCTGCAACTATTTTCAAGACAGCTTCAAGTTCTTAGCCAAGCAGACATTGCTACTGCTTCAAATTAGTTGAAGAATGCCCATAGTTGGGCCTATCTTGACAGCATACAATAGCGTGCAAGCAAACAAGCAATAAAAAAGGGGTACTCATGCAACCAAATGCCACAGTTAGATCTCCTACAACACGTTGAGAAGCTTATTCTCTCCAGTCCTACATGACGTTGGTTTTGGGTCCACGATCCCAATTTATGTATGCACTACAATCAAGAGCCTTGTGTGCTTCTTTGAGTCCCAGGTAAATCGCACTTGAGTTTTCAGTGTTCACATTATCAGAGATCAGCTCAAGCCTTAGTGTTCGCTATGCAATGCCTCAACTCAGAATGGCCAACCTGTAGTCAGTAACCAAGGTCACCTAAAAGTTAACGACACACCCACTCCCTGTGTGGCCGTAGAGGGAAAATCATGATTTTAAATCACTATTAGAAAAAAAAATCTGGTTGAATCATTCCAGCTACAAGCTTCTCATACTGATTAGCCAGCCCAAGAAGAAGTCATCTAACACAGTCTCGCCCACCTTCGTACAATCCAGAGATGCCATTCTTCACTTGTTCAGAAGCTCAAATGTCTTCAACTCAATTTTACTGTTGTCTATATTAAAGATCCGAACCCCAACGCCAGGCGCCAGGCTGCCGCATAAATTAGTCCATTCCTTCCATACAAATTTAGCTACTTCTGTATAAATTAGCCAATTAGCCAACAAGCTCTTGGGATGAGGCTGCTCTGGTTTGCCATTACAATGTCTAGATCTTTGTGCATGATCCCTCATTTTACCAGGAATTCCCTGGATAGATAAAAAAAGAAAATCCACCATACAAATTTGAAAAGGTCTGAACCATTTGAGTCATTTGTTTAGTGATTGCCCGATATCCTCTTGAACAAGACATACAATAACAACATATTCAGCAAATGGTATACTGTTCCATATGATGATCCTCTAGAGCCTTGGACCATGAGAATAAATCCATGATCATCCAAGGTCACTTTCTATCAGATTGAAATGGAGATGGTGTACAATGCCAAATAGTTCAAGAAGAGAACAACTTGTTCTATCCCATCTCTGAAGAATAAAGTGACCATCCTTTAGGTGATTAAATATGGATTACGGAGAAACACAAAGTTTTTAATTTCTTTCACTTTGAGTGATCTGTGAAACCAACAACGAATTGAATGTGACTGTAGTGTCACAGAAAGGAAAAAGGATCCAGAGAGAGGAGAAGATGAACATAAGAAAAGAGGAAGATAGCTGCAACCATACAGAACATGATCAGCCAAGGTATATGCAAGTGCAACACAAAATCCTTAAGAATGCAGCATTTCTCCACTTTTCCTTCTCATATTTGATCATGAGTAACCAGGACAGCCACCACTTTCAATATAACTACGAATAGCCATTGCAGAAAGAATACAACAACTAAATTAAAGGGAGAAGGACAGCGACGCTAACTAATTAGACTGCCAAGCGCAATTAAAAATCTAAACCACACACATGGGTGAGTGCAGCACTTCCCTTAGTCTCAGATCATCAGCTTCCTTGTATCTGCAGAGATAACAGTTGACCACCTCGTCTGAGTGCTGATGACCTGAATACTTTCACATGTTTTCAAATAGCCTCCATATTCACTTTGCTGATTCTGAGAAGAGATAATTTTTCTCCTTCAATCACCATAAGTGGAAAATTATTGATTTCACCGTTCCAGCAAATCCTAACAGGATATATGATTTGACATCTACAAGCTCAACAAACTTTTTATGCTGATATTGCCTTCTTGAGCGAGAGGAGCAAAAAAGATCTGCCTATAGAATGTAAAGATCGATGGACAATGTACAAACTGAACCTAATATTATTCCTAGATATAACTACTAAGGACACACCAAAAACCCATAAAGGGGAGATACAAACTTCCAATCCAGAAACTGAGGCAGAATAAAGTATCCACTTTAGCCAATTTATTCGCATGCGTGGAACAAAAATCAGAAGAAGCGGATAATATAATTTGCATGGAAGTTGTGCCATAAAGATTATATTCTTTCTACGAATACCATGGAGATGGCAAAGTAACAAGCTTCCTTTCCCAAAATAATTAAAAATTACAAAAGGAGAATGTTGCTAATCAGCGAAAACTTCTCGATACCAATGAGATGTTAAACCCACTATGTACAAGGATACTACCATAGAACGCGGAACGAAAATATGCCATCTTGCATAAACGAACATAATGCTTTTGTGCTTGCAACTTTTGTTGTGAGTAAACCATGAGAGAAAACCAATCAACGAATTCAAAGAAGGATAATTCACCTGAAAATGGGAGCTGTTCAAACAGTGAGCAATCCTCCTAAACAACGGGATCATACACTTCTGAAACTCCGCCGGGTTAGTAGCTTCCAAGACCTCTTCCAGCTCGCTCAAGAACATCGCCTCCTTCCCACTGTTCGTGACTGGCCAATACTTCAGGATCCCCCGAATAACGGTCCCCGCTAACTTTGGCTCCTTCTCTATGAACTGCGTTACGCAAAATGTCAGCTGCTGCATATACAGTCCAACAGACCTAGTCTTGTGCAGAGGAATCAACGCCCGCCAAAGGAAGATCTTGTGCTCCTCCTTCAACGGCAGCGCAAACCCGCTGATCACACTGCCAAATATCTCCAGCAGCTCCGCGATTCCGTTGTGCCGCTCCGTCTCGAATACAAACCTATAGAATATATTGCTTACCGACTTCCGTATGAACGGCCGATGCACCATGAACTTACCGTAGATCCGGTGCAGGATCGTCTTGAGACAGTCCCGCTCCCTCGGATCCTCCGAATCGAACAGATCAAGCAATCTCGAGATAAACCCGTGGTCTATGAATTTCTTCGCGACCTTAGCGTCGAGCGAGGGCGATGCGACAAACCTCAGAAGCAGATCGTAGACGATCTGGAGGTGCGGCCAGGCAGGGTCGAAGACCGGCTCGTCCTCCTCGTTCTCGCCGCCGGACCCGCCGCCAGTCCGGTAGCTCGGAGGAAAGACGCGGAAGAGGTTAGCAGCGGAAACCTTGCAGACGGCGGCGATGATGGGCTCGGTGAAGCGCGCGGAACCGGAAGCGACGAAGTCGACTAGATCGATCAGCGCCTGGCGCTTCACGTCTTTCTCCGCGGCGTTCTTGGCGGGATCGGAGAAGTCGAAGACGACACAGCAGAGATTGGATTTGCTCATGAAGAGGCTCTGCTTCTCGGAATTCGGCACGTCCTTGAAGGAGAGCAGCGGTTCGATGCCCGCGACGACGCTGGAAGGGAAAACGGCGGAAGGCATGCGCTTAACGGAAGCGGCCGCGGAGGCAGAGGATGAGGATGAGGATCGAGGGTTGGGGGTGCCGTTGGAGGAGCTGTTGGATCGCTGGATCGACGGCCCCGATGAGAGATCGACATTGTCTGATTTCGTGGATTTGCGGGGGAGTTTGCTTAGAAACTGTTTAAGCATTGTCGGAAATAGAATGAGAAAATAGACAGGAGAAAGAGGGGGAAGAGAGAAAGAGTATGGAGTGGTTTATAGAGGGAGATGGAAATGCAGGGCTGAGATTTGACGATGGGGGAAAAAGGATGTTAGACGGAGGAGCAGATAACCTCCCATTCCAGAACAAAGATGAATCATATGGAAGAGGGATGGCATTTGCTGAGAAAGGCAGGGAAAAAGGCAGGAAGAAAGGTTTTTTTTTTTTGATGTTTCCATGGCTGGCCGGAAATGAGAAGTGTCGACTGTAATTGATAGTGGCGATTTGCTACTGCATTCTTAGTTGATTTCGGTGCAGCTTGCAAGATGCAGGGATTAGTTGCTGTCGGAGAAGAAAAGCAAAGAGGAAGTTCTGTCGATTTTTCGTTGTGGCTTCCCTTGGAGGGTGACTGCTTGATTAGACGGGGAGAGGAACGCCATGGCTGCTGAATTTAAGGAAGATGGAACACCACAATATGGTGCTTCGGTGCTGCACCTGTAGTGATACAAATGCAACAAATGAAAATGAATTTAAAAATGTAATTAGTCCAGCTAAATAATTTTAATAATCTCATAAATATTCTTAATTTAATTTTTAATTTCTTTTGAATTATATAATTTTTTTTCTTTTGAAGTTAATTCATTTTACCTAAAAATTATATAATGAAATACTTTGTACCCATTTTTTAAAATATAATTGTAATTATATAATTATGATTTCTCTAATTAAATGATTTTATAGATTTGCCCAAATTATATTAATAAGCTAATACACATTTCAACGCTAAAATCTTCTAGGGGATCAAGTCATAATTTTATATTTTCAAGAATGTCGCAAAATGATCCATTTTATAGAGAAACTAATTATTTTATGAAAAATATCATTTTCGCGAAATCTTACTTAAAATATGCATTTAATTAATATTTTAATGTTTAACAGTGTGAACTTAATATAAAATTAAATGATAATTTTTAGAATTATCAGCATCAAACCATGGTAGAACAAGTCTTATGTCCAAGTCGACTCAGAAACATGACTTAGGTTAAGTTCATAAATAAGTTGACCTTGAAATGCAACTTAGGTTGAAAGAATGCAAGTTCTGAATGTTGGTCCCTAGTTGATGGCTAAACCCAAGAGGGGAGGGGTGAATTGGGTTCTTTAAAAAATCTTTGGTAAATC
>JAXCLR010000105.1:6213582-6225302 GCA_035584095.1 Annona squamosa
TGAATCTATTATTAATCAATCAAAGTAAATATAAATAATTAAATAAAACATGAATATTAGCATTGAACGAGGTTTTTATTTTTAATGTAAAATATCAGAAAACGGGTCAGCAAGTAGACCCACCCCGACCCGCCTTGACCCGCCCGCCACCCTATTAGAAACTGAATTTTGCCCCGACCCGCATTCTTTTAGAAAATCAAACATCCCGACCCACCCCGCCGGGTACACATCTCTGACCCCCCTATTAAAACAGGGTCGGGCGGGTCACGGGTCGACCCGCCCCGATTCCCACCCCTAGTATAGATCTAGCCTTAAGCGATGATCTAACAGTTCTGATACAAAATTTTAAGATTGCGGATGAACGGTATTTTAAGATTTGAGTTACCATTGAAATAAAAACCGTCCATCTTTCATAAAAAAAAAAAAAACCGTCCATCAAAGACATCTTCCATTGGGAAGTCGACGATTGTGGCTTGGTATTTAAAAATAAAGGTGTGTTTGGAAAATTGTAAAACTTTTCATGAATGTTTTGTATGTAAAAGTTATTAAATGAGTATAAAATAACGAGATATTGTAGAGGTAATGATAAGTAATAAAGAAAATAAATTTTAAATAAATAGGTTAATTGTATTGGTAGTTGTGTATAAATAATTAAAAAATAGGATTGTTGTATAGAAATATGTGTAAAAAATAATTTAAAAAAGAGTAGTTATGGATAGTGAAATATTTTAAATATAAAAGTTTTAATTTAAAAACTTTTTAAGGGTGTATTTGGCAATTTAGAAAAGTTGTCAAGTTAAAACTTTTTAATCTAAAACTTGTCACTTTTCATAACTATTATTTTTTAAATTATTTTTTACACATTTTTCTATACAACAACTCTACTTTTCAATCATTTATACACAACTATCAATACAACTAACCTATTTATTTTAAATTTATTCTCTTAACTCCTCATCATTACCCCTACAACATTACATCATGTCCTACTAATTTTACAAATTTTACATAAAAAACTTTTCTTAAAAAAATTTACAACTTTTTAAACACATCCTAAAATTAACAAACACAACCTGGATCGACTTCCGAAAGGAGACCACATGAGCGCGCGCCGGACGCAGCCTCGGATCCCTTCCGATGCCCCCGTGTGGCCGGCAAAAGAGATGTCCGCCCCCGGCACCTGAATCGATGCCAGCACGTGCCATGATTCCAAGTACGGAAATTCTAGATGCACAGATGTCGATCCTGGTCATAATAATCAGGCCAATCCGTTTTCCTCGTGGCAAATCAAATCGGAATGCGAAATCTAACTCATATAACAGGGACAATATGAAAATTAAGAAAAATAGATTATGTAGTTGTAAGATATATATATATATATGTACGAGAATGCATTAATAAAAAATTTTAAAAAGTATGATAATTAGGTAATAATTAATTGACTTTTAACCATTTTCATACTCCATTCCCATTTTCCCAATTCACATATAGAAAACAAACCCTCAGCTAAGAAGCTTAAATGAGTTGTAAATTAGATGTAATATTTCGTTATTAGTGTATTTTTATTTATAATGCAACTTCTGATTTTTTAATTCAATAGATTTTTTTATTACTAATACACGTCATTATTTTTTTTAGAGGAAAAACCATCATTATTAAATTTCTCCTGCTAGTCTCCTTCAGATTCCATTCCGACCTCTTTATACAAGCGAAGAGCACCTTCCACTAAAAATAATGTGATAATAATAACAATTTTGCAAAGGTTTCCGAACTATTTTGTTGGATGTCTACTTGGAAATGAGGAAAATGTACATAAAAGGATATAGATCGTTGAGTAATGTCGATAAAATACGCCTTTACTGAGCATGAATAGGAGAGAAAGCTAGTAAAACTAATGTCCCGACATCCATTTCTTTTCAAATATCATCCATCGCTTTAAATTATTTTGCATGTCTTTTCAAACATCATTGTAGCATGTTAATCATTCACTCGTGCCATTTCATCGTCCATCCATGGGTGTACGGCAATGTGATATACTCAAAACCAAGTGCATCCTAACTTCCTTTCTCATTTCTCGTACCGTGACTCTTCCTAAAATATTTCTCGGGCCTTTCCTGAAGGATTCCTAGATGCTAGATTGAAGAATATGTGGGATGAGACTAATGAGTATTACAAAATAAAAGACTGTAAATAGAACGAGAAAGTATTGCGAAAAAATAGTAGAATGATTATGTACTAAAAAATGAAGGATAATATAAAAATTAATAAAATAATATTAAAAAAGAAAAAATTTCATCTAAACCTCCTCTCATCTCATCTAATTCAATAACAGTATAAATTTAACTATTTAAGGGCCCATATCCAATACACTCGGATACATTTAGCTTCGGCGCTCTTGAATACAAAAGTTTATTTTTATATTTTAAAAATATTTTATAAAAATATTAATCTTATTATATTTAACATATATATTCAAGTGTGCTTGGAAAGTAATAAGACATGTAGATGAAAAATTTTTAGTAAAGTTTTTAAATTGATAGAAAACGATGTGATATAATAGGACTAATAACGATTAATAAAAAAATAAAGTTAAAATAGATAGTCTAGTTGTATAGGTAATTATATAGAAATGATTGAAATGTGTAAAAATAATTTAAAAATAAAATAATTATGAATAGTAAAAAGTTTTAATGTTTAACAAATATACCTTATGCTTTAACATTTTGAAAATGACTAAAATACTTCTATATACATGTTAAGCATACTTAAATTAGTTGTTTAATTAAAAAAATATTCCAAAAAAATATTAAAAATATATTTTTTGCACCCAAGTTCTAATAAGCTAAGTGCACCTTCACCCAATTACATTTAATCATATACAACATCCAAATCATGGTTCGATTGACAAGCAGTTCTTCAAAACCGTACAAAACTTTAAAGTTATAGTTGTGGAAACCGCATGAACCATGATCAAGATTCTAGTAATTTTTTTTGGACTTTTTCTGAATATACTAACTATATTTAACCATACTGCATAAACCGCGATCAAGATCCTTGTAATTTTTTGGACTTTTTCTAAATATACTAATTATATTTGACCATAATTTCAAATACACCTATTACTAGGGGTAAAATAGAGTTGGGTCGACCTGTGACCTAGCTGGCCCCGTCCTAATTTTATAAAGGGCTGGGGTAAGGATTTTCACCTGATAAGATAGAATGTGTCGGGATTTTAGCCCCGTATTTCAATTCCAATGAGCAGGGCGGGACAACCATATCTCAAACCCACCTGCAAGATATAAATCATTACTTATATACATGTTGTTTTATTAGATAAATATATTTTACTTTATGACTCATTACTGTGAATATTATTTATATTGATGTATATTTAATTTTATAATTTAATTACATTGATAAATTTTTATTTTTAATTGCATATATGTGGTTCAAGTTATCTCATTTACATATTTATCAATGAAATAAAATATATTATCGATGTTGTTTATATCTTACAAAAATAAATATTATTATTTTACAAATTAACACTAATCGTAATTCAAATTTTATATCAACTTACTTTTAAGGTTGATGTACATATTTATGAAGATTAAGTTATAAACAAAATTATTTTTAAAAAAATTACTAATGCTTTATTATGAGAATTGCATTTTACTTACTAAATAGTAAAATATTGAATTATTTAACTTTTAAATTTATCATAAATATGAGTTTTTATTGATATATATATCTATTTTAAAATTTTGACCCACTTTTTTAACTCGACCTAAAACTAATCTGAAATTTGTCTCAAGACCTCTTAAAGAAATTT
The DNA here is from genome assembly GCA_035584095.1 of Annona squamosa. Taxonomy (NCBI): domain Eukaryota; kingdom Viridiplantae; phylum Streptophyta; class Magnoliopsida; order Magnoliales; family Annonaceae; genus Annona; species Annona squamosa. The sequence continues at coordinate 6,217,415 of JAXCLR010000105.1, forward strand.
GATGATCGAACTGACATTGTCCTAACCTGGTATAAATGTAGAGTCACGTTAAATTTTTAAATGTAGAGTTAAGGTTGAGCACACCCTTACCCGCCATGATTTCCACCCATAACTACTACATTTTTAAAATCTCACATATACGCATTACGTTTGAAGTTAATTCCAAAAAATACTCAATCCGTGGGTTAATACCCGTTAGTTAACATGTGAAATTACTAATACGCCCATCAAATTTTGGACATAATCTAAAATTAAATGTCATAACTCACCAATGCCCTAATTGCAAATGAACTCTGAATTTGAATAGCCTTAATTTTATTTTTGTATCTTATTTCATTTTTTTTTATCATTTTGTAATGAGGGTACTTTGGATTTTTTAAAAATTTAACTAAGAGTTCGTTTAGCATTCGTTAAAACTCCAGTACTAGTTTAAAAGTTTTCAAGGTACAGGGGTGTTGGGGAAAAAAACGTCCCGTCAACGCTGCCCAGAATGCCTCTGTTTAGAAACATGATGCCGCTGAAGCCTCTGCCGTCACACTCCACGTCTGCAGTTGCGTTGACGAAGAACCGAGCAGGCTTCGTACACGTTAACACAGAACTGAGTCGGCGAGCATTTTCATTAGCTGCATTAATTATGTTATAACCCACACTGTACGAACGACTGATTTTGACAACTTTTTAACCCCACAAAAACGTCAACAAATTTCACCGGTGACCAAATATATCTTAATTTTTTGAAAAAAAATGAACATTTTTAGAATTATAATGAGTATGTTTGAGATTAAAGTCCAACATACTAAGAGTGTGTTTGGTAATGTATAAAACTTTTGATGAAAAGTTTTGGAGAGTAAAAGTTGTCAAATGATGTGATATGATAGAGGTAATGATGAGTAATAAAAAGGATAAAGTTAAAATAGATAGGTTAGTTGTGTGAATAGTTGTGTGAAAATGATTGAAAAGTAGGGTATTTGTATAGGAAAATGTGAAAAAATAATTAAAAAATATGATAGTTATAGTGAGTGACAAGTTTTATATTGAAAAGTTTTAACTTGACAGTTTTTATAAATTGTCAAACACACTCTAAATGTAATTGGAAAAGGCCAAAATTATTTTGGGTGTGTTTGGTAATGTATAAAACTTTTGATGAAAAGTTTTGGAGAGTAAAAGTTGTCAAATGACGTGATATGACAGAGGTAATGATGAGTAGTAAAGAGGATAAAGTTAAAATAGATAGGTTAGTTGTGTGGATAGTTGTGTAGAAATAATTGAAAAGTAGGGTAGTTATATAGGAAAATGTGAAAAAATGATTAAAAAATATGATAGTTGTAGAGAGTCACAAGTTTTACAGTTTAAATGTGTTTTGTACATTGAAAGGTATCTAAATTTGAAAAGCCGAAATCATCGTTGGGTTTCCACTTCAGTACCTACGCTGTAACATGAGATGAGGATGACATCCACGCAGCGGAAAAATAATCATAAAGCTACAATAATTGTCAATCAGTAACGCAAAACAGAGTTTCATTTTTTTTTTTTAAAAAAAAAGAGTTTTTCTGGTGCCCATTCATGTATTCGCGTGAGTATTACGCCACAAGTACGTGATGTTGATATCGCGGTTTGAAAAAGTTTCAACTGACACGTTTACTTCAACCGGCACCAAAATGGTTTATCGTACCGAATCTACTGCTCAGTTTTGAAAGCACTGATTTAACGTTTCACTAACTAACGTAGCGAAATTTGCAAATATATTTTCTTAGTTTACTTGAGGGTGTGATGTTAATAAATAAAATTTTCGATGAAAAATTTTAGAGAGTAAAAGTTGCCAGATGATGTGATATGATAGGAGTAATAATGAGGAGTAAATATGATAAAGTTAAAATATATAGGTTAATTATATGGGTAATTGTGTAGAAATAATTGAAAAGTAGGGGCACGTTTGGTGATGTTTATGGAAAACATGGGAGGAAAAATCATGGTAAACACGGATTTCGAGATCCATCCTCTCACAATCAATCATCATATTTTTCACTTTTATCTTTATATTTTAATCATTTTTCTTATAAATATCTCATAACAAACTTATTTATTTCAAATTTATCTCTATCATTTCATATCAATCACACAATTTTCAAAATATTTCATTTCTCACTTTCCATTCCATCCCACAATTCCCACAACTTACATATTAACAAACATCCCCTAGGATAGTTGTGTGAAAAAATGATTAAAAAATATGATAATGGTAAAGATTGAAAAGTTTTAAGTTGACATTTTTTCTTCATTGACAAACACACCCTTAATTTAACTCTAATTACAAATATACTAATATAGTTTCAAAAATCACAAATAATTTTCATATAATTTAACCATAATTATAAATATACTCACACTATTACTGTATCATCATAGCGTAAGTATATTTTGAAATATATATAAACTACTCAAGTATTTTTTTAAAATCAAGCAAGTATATTTAGTTTTTGCAAATATACTCATATAGTTTATATATATTTGTAAATATACCCATACCGTGACAGTGTCAAAATGGCGTATATATATTTACAATTATGGTCAAGCTATATGGAGTTATTTATAATTTTTAAACTATATAAGTATATTTACAATTATAGTCAAACAAATTAAATATATTTGCAAGTCTCCCAAAATAACAAGGGAGCCTTTTGGGAAAAAGTAAAAAAAAAATTTCCTTTGCAAAAGAAACTAATGGATGAATGGTTGCAAATATAATTCGAATTTGTGAAGTAATAAAATTTATGAATGAAAAATTTTTTTATATAAAAACTTTTAAAATTAGAGAAGATGATGTACTATGATAGAATAGAGATGTGGAATAAAAAATAAAATTAAAATACATAAATAACTTATAAAGGTAGCTGCGAAGATATTATTGAAATATGCAATAGTTGTATAATTATATAAGAATATATAAATAAATAATTAAAAAAGATAATTATGAATATTGAAAAAAAATTCTTATAAAACTTTTATGTACTACAAAACATGCCCATAATTTTCATAATTACAAGCATGCCCATAATGGAGTTGTAGTTAAAAAATATGTTTTGATAACTAATTTTTTGCCGTTTTGACAAGATAATTATAAGACAGTGACCTATGATGAAAAAAGTTTTGTTATAGGTTGAGAATGAAAAAAGTTGTATATATAAATTGGAAAAATTTTTATGAAAAATATGAAAGATAAATTATTATTTTTTAGAACGAGAGAAGTGCCTAACAAAATAGAAGATTTCATCCCATCAAAGTTGCGAAGAAGCTTCAAACAAGCATTAAAAATATATTATTGAAAATAAATTTATTTAACTCCAATTCAATTATATTGGTAATCATATATTTTATCTTAGAGTGTGTTTAGGAGATAATAAAATTTTTGATGAAAAATTTTTAGTATAAAAGTTTTTGAAATACGATAAAATAATATAATATAATAGGGGTAAAGATAAAGAGTAAAATAAATAAATTAAATTAGATAGACTAATTGTATAAATAATTATGTATAAATGATTGAAAAATAAAATAGTTGTGTGCGAAAACATGAATAAGATCATTTTTAAGTTTTTAGTGGAAATGAACATTCCCCACGTATAGTTTATTATTACTTAATTTTTTAAAATTACTTTTCAATATTCCTTTCACATTATTAACTTATAACAAAAACTTGATCACGAACTAGTGGTGCCTCGGACTAACACCCTGCGAGTCTCCTAGGTTCCAACCCTAATATTATTAATAATAAAGTAAATAGTGTCAAATAAATACGAATAATAATAAATTGATAAGAACGCATTAGGTCGGTTGACCACAGACCTTAGCACAAGGCCAGCAAGTCTTGTATTTGACTCCTTACTAAAAATATGTAGAAGTTTAGTTTATCGTCTTTGTAGGTGGGAATTTATTATCTTCCATTAAGATAGATTAGAATTTATTTTCTCCCGTATAAATAATAAGAGTCGGGTGTTATCCCCGGGGTGAAGATTGTTGTGCTCAACAGTAAGAGCAGATGAGATGTATCATTGCATAGCCAATTAAAAACATATATAATTGCCATGATGCTTCCGTCACTGTTGTGACATGCCTGACGCATTTCAGGGAGGGTGTTTGTTTGAAATCAGTATGTTGCTATTGTTGGTATATTAGTGACATTTGACAGTTTAGTTCCTCTGTAATGGAGGTTTTACAATTTCTTCTTGTTGCTAGCTTTATAATTTCCCTCCTACGGTGGAGGTTTAGGAAAAATTTTCTTTCGTCATGTGAAGAAATAAATGTGTTTTGTTGTAATATCTAAATGCCATGACATATGTAGAAAAATATCAATATATATATGATGAATGATTTTGTTAACTCGGGCTAAACAAATGTTCTGCTTAGCCTACATTAAAGAAATTCATTTTTAACAACTTTTCTTCACTCTTTGTTTAGCCTAGGGTAATAGGATTGCTCATATATATATAACCCAACTGGAATAGCGGTCCAATTGCTCAAAAGATGAACCCAACACGTATTAAAATACAATAAAATTTTATACAATAATTTATTTATATATAAATTATACTTTAGACGTTTAGATGTTAAAAAAATCATTCTAAAGTTGTTATTTACATCAAATTATTTTATTATATTGAATTTATAGGTAATAAAATATATTATTCTAAATACAATAAGTGGAATAGATTACAATTTTTTCATAATGTAGGGTACATTTCAATGCTATACTTGGAATGTGTTTGTCAATGAGTAAAAATTGTCAAGTTAAAATTTTTCAATCTAAAACTTTTTACTCTCCATAACTTTTATATTTTTTAATCATTTTTCACATTTTTCTATACAACTATCCCATTTTTCAATTATTTCTACACAACTACCTATATAACTAATTTATCTATTTTAACTTTATCATATTTACTCTTCATCATTATTCCTATTATATCACATCATTTGATAACTTATAATATCTACAACTTTTCATCAAAATTTTTATTTAGGGTGTGTTTGGAAATAGATAAAACTTGTGATGAACAATTGTCAAATGATGTGATATGATATGGGTAATGATGATGAATAAAGAGGATAAAGTTGAAATATATAGATTAGTTGTGTTGGTAGTTTGTGCATAAAGGGTATGTTTGGCAATTGTTAAAAGTTGTCATATTAAAACTTTTCAATTTAAAACTTTTCACTTTCCACATCTATCATATTTTTTAATTATTTTTTCACATTTTTCTATACAACTACCCTACTTTTCAATCATTTCTACACAACTACCCACACAACTAACCTATTTTTTTAAATTTTATCATTTTTACTACTCATCATTACCTCTATTATATCACATCATTTGACAACTTTTACTCTTCAAAACTTTTCATTAAAAATTTTACTCATTTCCAAACACAACCAAATGATTGAAAAGTAAGGTGCTTATATGGAAAAATATAAAGAAATGATTAAAAAATAGGATAGTTGTGAAGAGTAAAAAGTTTTAAATGGAAAAGTTTTTGATGTGACCAAACACATCATTTATTCTTAAATACACTTTTGAAATTTTTTTTTTCAATCACTGTGCGCGTATATATATAATTGAAACGCCTGGCCGATACTGCACCCCCACGACTGGAATTCGTCATCCGTGCGTCTGCTTGATCGCATTATCATGTTGGCGTGTATTAACGTGCGTTGATTGGAAATCGCGGGCGGTCAATCCAACTTGATAATTCATACAGACGTCACCATTAATTGCATGAAAAAGGTCAGTATTCAGACCAATAAATCGGGCATATGATGTGATGTGGCACGTACGTTTGTATACGACGTGGCATTAAAGAGCAAATAAGGACGGAAGAATGAGAGCCGCAACAAATGAACCGCGCTCTCTCTTTCCAATTATGTACGCCACAACTTTTGACAGCGTGATTCATTATTGGATGATGCATTTTCTCCGGGAGTGGAAGCACGGCCCGCGTGCAGCGTCCAAACTGGGATAAATTTGGAAATGCAAAATTTCAGATCTCGTCAGAGTTCACGCCACTTGATGCTGCAAACATTTTCTATTGTCGGAGTTGGTTAGGTAAATGGGGGAAACTCTGGGGTAAAATTATAATATATTTTTTTTAAAATGTGAGAATAACGTCATGCCTTGATATAAATAATGATAATAATAGGAAAATTAACATGATTAATAGCTGAGAACTTAAAATACCACGTTACATCAGGAGAAGCAAAGAAGTGGAGATTTTTCCCCTTATTAACAAGTATAGTTTTGATATACGTTTTAGTCACTAGGCCTTTCTCGGTGAAGTTGGGAACAGGGAATACCTACTTGCATGGATTGTCTTGGGTTGAAATTTACTAAGTCACATGTGTTCGTTTGTTATCCCATGAAAAAATGTAAAAAAGTACAATGACTAGATTGGCAAAATTCTTCTTATATATGCAATATTTACTCATAATTTTAAATACACCCACGAAGTTTTACAATTTCTTTTTGTATATGTAACATTTCATAACAAATTTAAATTATACCTATGCTGTCAAAACAATCATTAATTATCCCATTAAAAGGACAATTTTGCTTATTCAAAATTTTCACAATTAATTTGGTATTCAAAGTATTTGATGTTACATGTTAATAATTTATCAATATTATTGAGTTGAATTAAGGTTGAATTATTTCAATGAAGAAAATACAAAGGGGCAAAATTGTCTTCTTCAATAGAATGAATAATGATTGTAAGAACACTATGTAAAATATTATAAGTATAATATGAAAATTTGAAACTCATTGCGTATAGGTTTTATTAAGACTCTCATCATCAACACCCTTCAATAGTTGATTATTGTGATTCACTAAGAATTATAAATGGCTTGGCCATTCTCTTTCAGCCAATTAGTAGGTGAATTCTCAAGTTTAAACTGAATATATTTTAGAAACAAGTAATGTTTTAAGTGCTTATTGAGCTGATGCAATGATGGTAGTCAAAAGTATAAATAAAGTATGAACATTTTTTGGCTTTTAAAATATTGAAAGGTATCTGACATAATTAGTATAAATGGTATTTTGCTTATAGTTAACGAGTATATTTAATATTTTTCAAACATAGCGAACAGGTTTTGAGCATAAGTTAAACATAGTAGAAATATTTTAGATTAACCCTTTATTTTATTAATCATCAATCTTAAATTCATATTGTTGAGAAAAATTTTATTTTTAATTTCGAGTAAAACATAATTAAAATTTAATTAATTAAAAATACAATAATATGGGTGTGTTTTGATATGCCTAAAACTTTTTAAGTATTTTTTTTTAATATAGAACTTTTTATCCTTTACAACTTATATATTTTTAATTATTTTTCATATTTTTTAACATAATTAACTTATTTGACAATCATTTCTACGAAATTATTTATATAACAACTTATTTATTTTAACTTTATTTTTTTCACTTCTCATGATTATCTCTATTATATCGTATTATATTTCTCCAAATTCAAAACTTTTTATGCTAAATTATTCATTCAAAGTATTTTCATTTCCTGAATACACTTGGAAATACTTGTTTTTCCCTCACAAAGTTTTACTGTAAAATAATTTATTCTCTATAACTATCATATTTTTTAATTATTTATTCATATTTTTTTATACAACTATCATACTTTTCAATTATTTCTACATAATTATCCATATACATAACTTATTTATTTTAAGTTTATTCTTTTTAGTCTTAATGGTTATCCCAATTATATCATATAATTTTTTTCTATTTTAAAAACTTCTATGGGTGTGTTTGGTTGGAGGTAAAACTTTTGATGAAAAATTTTTAGAGTAGAAGTTATCAAATCAATAGAAAATGATG
>JAXCLR010000105.1:6232071-6268877 GCA_035584095.1 Annona squamosa
CCAAAAATAGTAAAAATTGATACATATGTTAAATAAACCTAGATTAACAGCTTCATGAAAAAATTTTTAAAAAAAAAATAAAAAAATAGGTGTAGTACACCCGGGTGCGTTGAGACTGCACGCACCCGGGTGTACACGATTGCGATGAAATCGACCCCCCTCCACAAGGAGACGTTTGGTCATTTAATTAGGTGGGAACTGTGGAATGTGACGGAGAATTAAATCTTTTAAAATTTGTGCTATTTATAAGAAATAATAAAGATAAAGTTGAAATAAATAATTTGTTAGAAAAAAATTAGCAGAAAAAATATAAAAATATACTGATAAAAATAAAAAAAATATAATTATTAATTGAGGAATTTTGCCTAAGAATGGTTTCATGTCCCACCTCATATGGTGAATTACCAAATGTGGCCTAAATGATTGAATCAAATAATCAAATATCAATCTCTTGCATTCTTTGATATCATGAGTTTTTTGGTAATATCAAAAAAATTATTAATTAGATTCATGGATAGACTTTATTTACTTTAAAATCTATATAGCCGTGTGTAAATTATAAAGAAGATTCAAATTTATTTTTGATGCATTAGAGTGTTATAATATTCACATAATCGTTTATCCACGTATGAATGATGTTTTCAATGGTTTTAGATATTATAATAAATTGTTAAAATTGATAAATAGTTTAATTTTATTATATTGATTTTATAACTTTATAAGATTGAGGCTACGCACATTTTTTTATTTGGATGAAAGTTTTTTTGTTTGGTTAATAAATATTACAAATATAATGGATAAAATAATTTCTAATTTCCTTGTTGCAGTACACCAAACGAGAGTGCAAGTTCTTCTTTGTAGGGTGTGTTTGGTAATGAATAAAATTTTTGATAAAAAATTTTGAAGGATAAAAGTTGTCAAATGATGTTATATGATAGGGGTAATGATGAGTAGTAAAGAGAATAAAGTTAAAATAAATAGGTTAGTTGTGTTGATAGTTGTGTAGAAATTATTGAAAAGTAGGGTAGTTCTATAGAAAAATGTGAAAAAATGATTAAGAAATATGATAGTTGTGGAGAATGAAAAATTTTAGACGGAAAAATTTTAACTCGACATTTTTTTATCAATTGTCAAACACACCCAGAAGTCATTCATTCATTTTCTATGGAAAGTCAATTTGCATTTCTTTTTCTAGTTTTTAATGATCATGCAAACTTCATGATTTTGCAAAAAAGCAATATTTATAAATCTTATTTGGAAAATATTCTAATGTCATTTATCACAACAAAAACTATGATGAGTTCTTTAAATTATACCAATATTAACTTCAATTGAAACATGAACATATATCATGTGTAGGATATTTGACCAATAATGTCGATAATCATGGATTTTTTTTTACAAAATTGGTTGTTTTTGGATAAAATCTACAAAGTCATAAAAAGATAGAATGATAAAAATGAATAACTTTATCCCGAGCATTCTAAAAAATTATTCCATGTTGTGAAGGTAAAATAGTTTGGAAGCTAATTTTATGCACCTGGGTGCACTTAACTTCAATGCACTTAAATTCAGTGCACTCGAGTGCAATTACCATTTTTTATATATTTTTTCAAAAATTTCTTACAGAATTGCTAATCTAGGTGTATTTAATATGTGTAATCAATTTTTATTATTTTTGATATTTTTATATATTTATTTATATTTTTAAAAATCAGTGGTATTTTTAGTAATTTAAATTTACTAAAATGCCGCTTATTTTAAAAAATTCAAAATAAAAATTTAAAAATCTCTAACAATGATAAAAATTAATACATATTTTAAATATACCTAGATTAACAGTTGTGAAAAACTTTAAAAAATAATATTGAAAAATAGATATTTGCACTCGGGTGCACAGGATCAAAATCCAATTAGTTTTGGACTTGAAAGAACTGGTTGAAAAGGCAAAAGTTAACTAATGTGGGAAGAACTCTTGGGCATAGGGAGCAATAAATAATAATTTTCATATTTGAAAATTTTATACAATGAGTGAGATGTAAAGTTATTAGGAATAAGTTTTAAAGTCTATTATGAAAGATTTTAAGAGTATGAAATTTTTTTTTATTGTAGTGTATAAAGTTACATTGAAAGTTAAAAAATTATCTTCAAAATGAGAAATCTAATTTAGTACACATTCAACACATGCCTCTAATTAGGGATGTAACTTGGGCTTAAGAAACTCGAGTTCGCCTCAATCTTAGCTTTAATAATATTTCTAAAACTTCAACCCTAACCCTATTTTTAAAATTAGGGCTCGAGTTGAGTTTTGAGTAAGAATTTGGGTTGAAATTTTATATATATTTGTTATCTATCTTATACTTATTCTCCTTTAAATCTATCATTAAAAAAAATTAAAAATGATAATTTTCTATTCTCAAACAAAAATTCAAGAATGTTTAATAACGTAAAGAAGAAAATTTTCATTTAAACATTCTCTTTATATTAAGTCGACTAATAGTCATTTCTCAAAAAAAAAGAGTAGACTAGTAGCCTATTTTAGAAAATGAAAACATATATTATTTTTCTATTATGCAATTTAATATTAATATAATAAACATTAATATCTGATTATAAGAAAACTTTATAATGTCAATCATAATAAAAAATTCAATTATTACAGTATTAAATCAAATAAATTAGAATAAATTTATTTTAAGTAGAATAAACATCTAACTACTAATATTATATTGAAATGACCAAATAATAACATCCAACATAAGTAATTAAGTTAAAATACAAAATAAAACATATCAAGTTCTAAAAATAGTTTTCATTTTTTGTTTTGAAACTATTACTAAACCAAACTCTTTTTTTCCTAAAAGAAAATATAAAAATATTATATTATATAATTGAACTTAAGGAGAATAATGTTTATACATGGTATAGAATAAATATAATATATATGAGGGGAATAGAACTAAATTTATATGGATATAAAATAAATATAAAATATATGTATTATATATAATTTGGGTTTGAGTATAGCTTAACTGGAGTCTAAGTTTTTCTCAATTCGGGTTTGGTTTGATCCTAGAAAATTGAACTCGGGTTCTACAATGTACAATTTTAACACCGCTTTTAATTTGGGTTTGGTGGACTGAGTTTGGGTTGAGCTTGACCCAAGTTGCGTTTCTACGCTTAATATTGTCTGGAGCATCCTTTTACTATCATGTAAAATAAAAAAAAAGAAAAATCTTCCTGAGAATATTTTGCAATGTGTTGAAAAGAACCTTTTTGAGTATCAAACAGCTATAAAGATATTGACTTTTGCATCCCACTTCATACTTTGTAATAATCCAATCTCCCATTAGCTAGGTATGTATATATTTTTAACTTTTTGTTTGCACAAAAACATGACCTCAAAGTATATTTAACTTATATGTTAAATTTTCTAACTTTTTTAGATATGTACATATTTTTATCTAAATTTCAAAAAATCAATAATTGTATGAAAAATTTTAAAGTTATAATTTTTATTTTTCATAAAAATGTTGTCTCAAGTATAGTTAATTCACATAATAAATTTTATAATACATGTGTATAAAAATTATAAAATTTAGTATGTGAATTAAGTATATTTAGACCCATATTTTATGAAAAATTTAAAACACTTTTAAAAAGCACTTATATCTCGCTCCTGTTAGCCTGCTCTAACAGGATCATAATCTTTATCTTTTCAGTTATCGTAGGACTTCATATACCAAATGCAGAGCGGATTCTCTTTCGGGAGTTGCTCGTGAGAATGCTTGGATGATCGGCATTGCGTACAAACGGCGGGGGTTGAAAACATGACATTGGACAGGAAATGTTTTCTAGGGGATTTCATGTCCGTCCGGGTTCTAAATTTTTTGGAGGCCCGTTACTTTTGAAGGATTGTCATACATGAGCAGAGATGTAAACATCAGCAGTCCTGCTCAGGCTCGGCTCAAGCTCTGCAATATTGAATTTCGTGAGTGAAAATTTTCAAATAATCAAAAGTTTTTGTCTTGTTCATGAAATTTACAATCCAGAGTAGAGCATTACAATAACAGTTAAAAATAATATAGCACACCCAGATGAACAACTTCTGATCAGATCAACGTAGAAACGTCCAAAGATTGCATTTCTCTTTGATGATCTTCTTCTTTTGCTTCTTGATTATTTCATGATTAATTAGACCCCAATACACAATAGAATACAACCACTAACTCTAGAACAGTCACTACACAAGGTGTATGAATATTCTTCCCTTGTCCATCTTCCCATGAACAAGTAATATTGCCACTGATCCTTCTCAATCAATGGCAGATCTAAACAGCTAGAAAAAAAAATGAGGAAAATAACATCATGTTGCAAGGCTTCAGTTTGTGGTGGGTGGATGATTTTCTAAACGATAGACTTTGGAGATGTGCTGGCCGGGAGTTTTGGATTGCAAACCAAAGCCCTTGGCCTCCGAGCGTTTCATTATCCTCAGCCGTTTGCATGACTCCATGAACATCCTGCGTTCAAGGAAAAAATAAACCGCAAATTACGTCCCATGTGTATGATTATGCTCCTAAATAAATGTTATTTTCTATTTTAAGCGGGACCTTTTAATTAATTTAACTCTTCAAGGTTCTGAATCTAATTAGGTTTGGAACGGCGTTTTTACCTTTGGGGCGTTAGGAAATGGAAAATTTTCATTTCCCCAAAAAAACTGATTTAAATATATTTCTACCATAATAATTCTGTTTTCCCGATATAGTTAAATATGTTTTAAATCATTATTAGTTATATAATTTAATTCTATTCATTTTATGGATAATATCATCCTATAATTTTCTTTCCATTTCAGTTTTTTTTCCCCCAAATGGTCTTGGTGAGCGTAATCAAAGAGGAGGATGAATGTTCAAAATGAATACTCACTCCCAAGGAACATCTCCAAGAAGCATCCAGTCGCCATCTTTATCTTCATAAATGGGAACCAACTCACAATTCTCGCTCTCTTTCACATCGATGCAGCCTAACCAAGAAGAAGATAAATAATTAAATAAGAAATCTGATAATAGCTAGACTGAGTACTGTGGGGCCATTTATTTAGGGAAATTAGATTGGCTTTACAACACCATGATGAACTTTTGCTTTTCATACAAAAAACGAAGATCATGTTGTTGGAATGTTACAATTACATGATTGCAATTCTCTAAATTATTCGTTTTGCACGAAATTCGAAAAAAATAAAGAGTACTGCATGCAATCGCAATTTTTGTACAACTAACCAAATGCGATTATGAAAGACTGTCAAACAATTTTCTTTGACAATGTGGGGCACTCGTTATTTCAATTATCGAAAATTTAGTTAGTATCAATTATAAAAGACCGAAACAATTTTCTCTGATAATCTCACATGATCTCTGTCCTATTTATACTTTAATTATTTGAAAGCACTTAAAAGTATAATTTCCAACAATTCTATGATGATACATAAGTCGAAATTATAATTGAATATTCTTTTATTTATCTAACGCTGTAACAAAAATGACTTACTATATGCTAATTAATTAAATTTTCTTGAACCCAAGAAAAGTCATTAATTTTCCAAGCAGAAAAATGTGAAAAAGGCACGAAATTTGGAATTGGACTTTCATCCATACAAAACTTATTGCAAGTGGTCCAATTAAGTGCCTAAGAAATAATTCAAAATTTAATATCTCGTAAAAATGTTTTTTTTTTCCTTAAAAATACCTTTCTAAGATTTATATTGATACATAAAATTTACAAATATTTGGCCAAATATAGAAGCCTTTTATTTTTCTTTGAAGAGTCAAAATTTTATATTGTCTGTTTTTAGGACATGATCGGCCACATGACTATATACAAGTATTTGGTAATTACGGTTCATAGAGAAGGAAAAATCATGAGGACGGAAACGGGAGATGAAAAATATTTGAAGAACTCACCGATCTTAAAACAGCCAAAAAGCTTCTCGATGGCCAGCAAGAGATCAGCATACCCAATGTAGCCGTTCAAGCCAACCTTACGCAGGAAAGGCGCCCCATCCAAGCTCACTTTCACGTACGTTTTCGCTACTGCAGTCGCTTCTTCTCCATTATTCTTCTTTTTCTCCTCCTGCACACCGCCGTTTTTCTGTCTGTACGAGCACACCGGTGGCCACCCGACAACCCTGTTCTTCGCTTGCAAATTCCCATTGTCGCTTGTGCTGTTCTCGTCGTCCGGCTGGGCGCTCATCTCCAAAAACACCCTCTTCTTCGTCGCCTTCTCTGCCACGTGCGCCACCCGATCATCCCCTGGAAGACCCAGCCTCAGCTCCGTAATTTCAAGCCCGAGAGCTGAATTCGCCATTTCCGAAATTTGGGTATGACTTTTCTTGGTTTTGGTTGAATCTTATTCACCTCTCTTTGAATTTCAGTTTATTATATATTTTGAATTGGGAGCTCCAACTGCCAACTTTTATAGTGGACAGGGAGGAAGGGAGACAAAGAAGCAGGATTTAACAGGTCAGGAGCGGGTTCCCGGTCGGTCACATGAGCGGGGCGTGTGGGGCCCACTTGCCGGCTCGAACGCTGCTGGAGTGGAGAGAGTGGGGCCATCCTGAGTTGGCCGCTGGAAGGGATCGGACGGTCGGGATGTGCTACAGCGTTCGGATCCTGGCCGTTGCAAGTGGCGGAGAATTTGGAACCGATCCACGTGAGTTCTGTCTCTTTCGATTATGGCAAAAAGATCTCTCTTCCCAGGCACGCCTGTAATTATGATGCGACCGGGACGAGTTAATCCACACGTGCGAATGATGACAATATCACAGGGAGGGATGTCGAGGCACGTGCCGGGATGTTTGAGATGCCAGATGGTGTTAACACTTGAACGTTGCTTGGCGCATAAATCACGCGAAATCCACTCATAATTGTGTAGCGGAATTGGACAGTTAAAAATAAATAAAACCACCGAACTATATAAAAAGTGGGGCCCCCATGATGAACCAGAATATATATATTTTTTAAGCATGGAAATCAATCTCGTGCAGCTGCTATATTTCATCCAGACCGTTGAGCCACCCACCAACCAATTGCAAAACACACGCGTTACGTCATCCGAGTCTTTTAGCGCGTGGCAACCATGCACATGCTTTTGCATGAGGGTGTAGCGCAAAGGAGGAGGCAGAGAGAGATGATCATTTCCCTTGCGTAGGAAGGAAAATATTAGGAAAAATCAAGCCGGCCGATCTGTCCAGCCGAATTATCATGGCGTGTCAAGCGAAGGAATTTGGACTGGACGCTTGTATATACGGGCCATAAATTCAAGTGTCCAGGGACCAGCCTGGCACTAGTTTGCATCGCGTAAGCATCTTTTGGTGATCATCGATCAAAACGGCTCGTGTTCTTGTTCTTGTCCTGATCATACGCTTGCCTGGATAAGCATTCCTTTTCCACCACTTCATGTGGCACATGTTGGTTGATTAAACATATTGTGACAAAACCTTTTTGTTGCAATGTTGCATGCAACTTCCTGGAAATCACTAATACACTAAAACAGTGCATCGGCTTTGATAATTAATAGTATTGGATATTTTTATTGAAAGTTTTCTGAATATTGTTTCTGAAATAAGCGAGGCGGGGAATGCAGCTGAGAATGTTCACATGACGCTTGTCTTCCTATCCCCGTAATGCACGTCTATTTCGCGAAGGCACGGATCTTGCCTTTCAACTGCCATAGAGAGCGAGCTTTCCACGCAACTGCTTTGGCCGTGCACTGTTGGGGAAGTTCTCTCACCGAACATAGAAAATACGATGTGATCGGCAGAACCAAAATGGGCCATGCCTGCACGTACGCTGAGTCAGAAATTGATTGCAGATTCATGCCAATGGTGTGATTCCAATGGCGTGTGGTCCATTGCCGTTCTGCAGGCTACTTACTTATTTTTTGTGGCCACTGGCCACTCGTCGTCACGGCACATTACTTGATGTTGGGCAGGCCCCACAAGCATATAATGACTTCTTCCGATCACCAGTCGCTTCCGAAAGTCCTTTTGCGCTGGTGCCCTCTGCTTTTTACCCTTGGATAAGGGTGGCTAACTCCCATCATAATCCAATATGAATGTGCCCTTAAATTTAAGTAATCATCATTACACGTTACGGTACAATTGCCGGCCATTAATAAAACAAAAAGGTTATTTCTATCTCTTCCAAAAAGTTATTATTCATTCACAAAGTGCCCCCACCTTTGGAACGTTGGTTAATTTGGATTTGGTTGGACGTGCAAAGCTTACGTTAGAATAATGATAAAACATATTTTCTAATGTATGATTTAGTATCTTCACACGATAAGAATCCAACTCGTATTTTTCGTAAAATCAATACTATAATGTAAAGGTTATAAAATCAAAAAGAAGAAATGAATGGAAATAGCCTTTCTTAATTATTGACACTTGTTTGTTTCAGCTTTATTTATTTATTGCTGGTACTGCATATATAGGGAAGTTCTTCAAAAGTGTATAATGCACCCAACGAATCAGTAAATTTGTCAGGTTTTGGGCCCTATTTGAATAACTATACGATCCAATTCATTACTTATATTAAATATTATAAGTTTAATTAGAATACCAAAAGTCATTTCAATTGAAAACTTAACATTAAAAATTGTATTAAATATGTTCACAATTTAAAAATCACATAAATCCGTTGAATATGGCGTTAGAATGATATAAAATTATGCGAATCCTTATTTCAAGTGTGATGAACATTTTCAAAAAGTTTAGACGTTTAGCTTCTAATTTTAAGCGGTTTTAACATGTAAACAGCTAGTGATTTCTATTTTTTAACCAATATGAATATTGACCGGATGTTTTTGGTTTTAACTATATACACAATAATGAAACTAACATAAGAACTGAATTCTATATAACTACCTAAATTTGACTTGGCAAATATATTAATTTACTTTTTCAAATCATGCACCATTACTAGAATGCTTTCAACGAATATATATAAGAGTTATTTTAGTGCAACACAACTACGTCAAAATGGCGATACATTTATCCAAATATGGGCTTTTAATATATTACAATATAATAAAAATTTATACAATTATTTATCTATATAAAAATTTTATAGTAAATGATTTACATATTGAAAAACTATTTTAAAGTTATTATATATATCAAACTATTTTATTGTGTTGAATATATATAATTTTGAGTCCATACACATATTTGATTTGAATGAAAATTGGTACGACGGTAGAATATACCGTTCTAAATACAATTAGTAGAGTATATTATAATTTTATGATCATGTGGTGCTCATTTTAATACAGCTGCACTATAATTAGTGTTCAGTTGCACTGCACTTCTATATAACTTTATATATAATTTTCTTTTCAATTTTATTTTCTTCTAGCCATTGCATTGTTTTTTTTTAATAATGGAAGGCGGATAGACAAAGGTGTTGTGAAAGCATATGTTCCTCATCCACCGAGCATATGTTCCCTTTACGTCAGACAAGATATCATACGCAAAGCGAGGGTAGATGGTTTTGTGTACAAACGCGGTCCATAGCGCCCGCACGTGACCCACTGTCTCCAGCCCTCGCTCCGGTCTGCATCAGCACCACCGTCACCGACGCTTTGAATCATTACCCAACAGCTAACCAACCTAAACCCATTGGATAGTAAGTTGTAGTAGTACAATATTTTTGAAAATTAAGAATGAAATGCTATAAAATTCATAATAATTTGATTATTAATTAATTCTCTTGAGTCGCAAACTCCTGACTATTGTTGTAAATATCGGACTAATTTATTTTTGAAAAATCATTCCCTTAGTGGAAATAGTGAGCACGTCAGCAGACACTACACGCCAGAGTTGATGGTTGCTGCCGGTGACACCGGATGGAAGTGATGGGGAAGTTGCGGTTTCTTTCATCTACGTACTGCAATGCGCATTGCCAGGAGGCATGTACAGTGACTGACTGCGACTGGCCAGGAAGGGCTGGTGGGCACAATGCTGTTGCTGGAACATTTCTAGGAAGTCGACCGAATTAGACCTTTGCCAATCCCATTTTAATGGCTAGAAATTTTTTTTAAAAAAATCAAAAAAAGGCCAGGCGGTCCACATTTCCCGTATAAATCGGACCCAGAAATCGACTGGATTAGACCGTGCCAGTCGGGTATCGGGATATGTGATGGAGAAGAAAACATGCGGCCACGTTCCACAAGCACGTTTCGAATATTGATATTTACCGTACTTCTGGGAGGAGGATTCGGAATATTTTTTTTTATCGAAATATATTTATATATATCTTAACACATATTGCATTGAATATTTGAGGTATTCTTACAGATATAGAGATTTGAAAATACTGTTCCACCAAATAATAAAAAAAACACACCTTTCAACAATTAAACTGCTACTACTAATATATATTTTTTTCATTTCGAATTTCTGGCTAAATCCCAAATGCGGATAAATTCCCACGACCCACCGCTGGCCCAGATTCCATGACGCCCGCGCTCGGTTGGTAGGATTGGATATCTTTGGTAATGCGTTAAAAAAAATCAAAAGAAAACTGCAAGATTAAAAAAAAGAAAAGTTTTAACAAAGGGAACGTGTGATGTGGCATAACAGGTGTAACGACACGAGTAAAATAAAATGACATGGATTATTATAATGGTAAACTTATGCATAGTCTACATGAGTACGAGAGGAGCATGGTCTAACAAAAAAATAGAAGTCATAGTTGTATAAATAGATTAAAAATGATGAAAATGTATGAATGATTATATAAAAAATCTGGTAGTTATATGGTGATGACTAAAATATCATAGCCGTGTAAGTAGATGAAAAAAATTACGAAAATGTATAAGTGATTATAAAAAAAATATGATAATTAGGTAGTGATGCTTAAAGCCCAAGGCTCCCGTCAAATTATGTGGACAGAATTTTATCTTAGGTGAAAGTGATGTCATAACATTCGAGTTGAAAAGTGAAAAATGCAACGGCAATGGCTTACATTTATTTAACACATGCCTATTTGTCTTTCCCTTGCATGCTCAAGAAAATGCGTGAGCTTTGCACTTAGGGAAATTGCTTACACCCAAGAAGATGAAGCCTATGTAAACAACATTTTACAGCTTGGAGGGAATTACTCTATCCTGTTTTACTTGTTAAGGATAATTCATACAATTTCTCTTTAGCATCTTTGTCCTACTTGTAAGGCTTAGTTCCTTCTCCAAGCATTGTTTAGGCGAATAGTATATTAATTTTGTAGTGAATAAAGTCAATTTTTTATGATATTGTTTATGAAGGTCTCACACTAAGCCCTCATTTTCCACATAAAATTCATTATCTCTCCTCGTTCTAATTTAGACTTAGCTTCAATTGCCATGCAATGCAAATTTTGATCTTCATTAATTTTATGGGAAACGATTCCTTCAATGCTTCCTTCCTTTTCCCTACAATGTGATGAAGGTAAAAAACTGAATCCTCAACTTTGAAGTCTCAAATATAATGATTTTTCATTATAGTAATGCAAATAATATTACTATAATTACCACCTCTCCATTAAAGTGCTTCGGTTCATGGGTTAATCAAGGAAAAAACAAATTAAAAAGACACCGTCGTTCAATCACTATGCAGATTTAACCCCCTTCACCTCAGCGACTTGTAAGGTTTGAAAATTTCATCTTAGCTAGAGCTTCTATCTCATTTCGATGCCTTAATAGAACTTTTGTATTTATATAAAGACGAGGTCATAGAGCCTGTAGTCAGCAAATCAAAGTTTAATTGCATTAACTTTTTATTTCTTTAATCTCCTCTGTGGATGAGGTCATGTGATATCACCCTCATGACATTGCCGCTTACAAAGTGCGAGTCATGCCAACAAAGCACTTAGTAAATTAGAAATTTACTAGAAAACAGTGCTCAATCCACTATTAAATTCATTCCTCTGATGAGATCTTCATCAAATTTTGCACTCAGGAAGATCATACTCGTCGAAGCAAAACAGATCTATATAAATAACACTCCACAACCTGAATGGGGTTGCTCTCTTACTTCACTTATCAAAGATAATATTTACAACTTTTCTCTAACATCTCTCTCCTACTTACTCTTTTCCCAATTATTGTCCAAGGATATTATTTACTAATTCCTTAATATAATCATCTTTTCTCCGTGATTTTTCAGAAAGACTGTTATTACCCCTAATATCATGTAAAACTCCGTTGTCTTTTCTTGTTTTAATCCTATCTTAGCTTTAGTTATTATAGGGTAATGATCGTGACTTTTAACAGTCAGTTAAGATGTTAAATCAAATTCAAATATACGAATAGAGTAGGAGCAATTTTTTAAAAACTTCACCTGTTACCAAACGAAACCCAAGAAGAGAACAAAAGAAATACCAAAATAAAATTTGAATAAATACACTTTGCTAATTTCACCTTTTATAAAATACACCTTGCACAAAAGCCTTGCTTTAGAGGGTTAAAAGTCAAAACAATATTGTTGAAAGTCCAAAGAAGTCTAAATCGCGGCCCTGTTGAATCATCACAGATTCACCAGTGGAGTTCAAATGTCAAACTTGCCCTGTAGACAGATACCCTTTTAGATAGCTGAGAATCATGCATTGCAAAAGAATTCAAACATGCCCTGTAGATAATGTTTTGAAGTCCTCGATCCAGCGTATTCCACTCCAGCATGATTCAAACATGCTTTGCAGATGACGGGAACAGCATTACGAGAACAACGTCAACTGCCACTTTGATGCGTGTGCTGGTACTTCTTCTGGAATCGAGGCCCAGCATTTGAACTTTTTTTTTTTTTTTTTTTTTTAACTAAAGCCCATGCATGCATGCTCATGTTCTTCCTGCATTATTGGAATTTTTAAAGATGTATAGTCATCTCCACCATCATTTTAAAATTGCATGATTAACCACCCCTGCCCAGTTGATGAACACCTAAAAAAAGCCAGGAGATGGGATGAATTCCTATATGGAAAAGAGAATTAGCAAGAAAAACAAATTAATCGCAAGTCATACCCCGGCCTGTACTGGACCACTCGCGAGATATTTAAGACATGGTCTACTGTCATGGTACCATTAATCAATATTTTGATAACCTCCTGATTAATTACTGAGATTTCAATGCCAATCGTCCACAGATATTAAAATCATTTTAAGTTTAGTGATTGCTCTCGAGCTCTAGGCATTTTATTCTCCTAGTCGAATGCGATATTATTCCCTTTTTGAAAAAAATGCCATATTATTCTTCCAATTTATTTAATGAAAATAATATAAATACAGTATTTAAAAATTTCAAGAACTATTTGGAATTATTTTTTATCTTACAGACATTAATTGGACAATCGGTTCAATGATATTGATCTGGGTTGGGCTCAGTTGCTTTCATGCCCAAGTGATCCCAGTCCACGAAAATGGAAAACTTCCCGCCTCGAAGGTGGCGGGCTTGCATGTCAGCCTTCCGTACAATTTTTAAACAAAATTTCATAAACATATTTCTAAGTTTATTTAATTCATATATCAAGTTTTATTATTTTACAATATTTCTATATATATATATTTTTTTATTTTTAAAAAATTTAGTTTTTAAAGGGTGAAATTGAAAATTTTAAAAATAAAAAATATAGTACAATAATAAAACTTAATATATAGGTTAAATACATTTGGTAAAATATGTCTACGAATATATATATATATATATATGGTATGGAGGGTAATCAGAATGTGACAATGCGCAAAGATGCCTTGTTGCTGTGCTTGTGCTGGGTGCTAGATGGCAGAAATGAATTATTTCAATCGAAAGAATCGTGTGCTGTCTCTCTCTCTCTTTGTAAGAACGCGAGCAAAAATCTAATTAATTTGATGAGATGTGATTTTCGCATCTCTGAGATATGCTGTATTGCTGCGTATCTTTTGCCGCAGCAGGACTAGTAGATATTTAAGTCCGCAGCAATGAGAATAGTCCCAGCTTATGTTCGCAATGGGTTTAGCGTAGAGTTTAAGTGACACTTACGCCCCTGGATTTTCTAGGATCAAAAAAATTATATGACAAAGAAGCAAGTGATACAGCCACTCGTGGTGAGGGTGTTGGCATGCACCCCGAAGATCTAAATATGAAACTCGTCTCCCACATGGAAGAATTCTTAAGCCCAATTGCTAGATTTATTTTTTTTTTTAAAAAAAAAAGTGATGTAAATACATTAATTAAAAAAAATGAAGCAAGTGGTACATAAGCTTAGGGCTTTATTTCACTTTACTACTGCTTTACCATACAAGTTTCGTCATTGTTATGATTCTAACTTTTGTGCATTAAAAATGGGGTAAATTTCATGTATACCCACATAATTTTATTAATATTGCAGATATACCCACATAGTTTAATCGATATTACAAATATACCCATGTAGTTTCATAAATTACATATTACCCACACATAATTTCACGGAAATTGCTCATTACCCCATGTTGTTAATATCTGCCATTATATTTTCAAAAATGACGAAAATGTCTTCATCTTCGTGAGGGTGATATGCAATTTTGTGAAACTATTGATGAGGGTATTTTCGTCATTTTTTTAAAAATATAACGGCGGATATTAACGGCAGTTAACGGCGTAAGGATAATACTCGATTTCGGTAAAACTATGTGGGGTAAATATGAAATTTGTGAAACTATTTGGGTATATCTGCAATTTCGATGAAACTATGTGAGTATATATGAAATTTACCCTTAAAAATGCCTAGAACTTTCTTAAAACAAAATCAATACCAATATGTTAATACACACACGAGGGCCCTAATATAGAGATAATAATTGAGACACACTATGTCACGTCATGTTTTGCCCAACTAACTTTACTTTTTAAACATTCTGTCTAATTCTATTTTCTATATTAAATTTCAATAAAATCAACTCAACTTTTACATTTCTTAAATATATGTATAACAACCACTTGTGATTAATGCAGGTGGCAAAGAATATGTCCCCTTAGGGGAGTGATTTAGGTTTGAAATCTGTTTGATTATAAAATGAATTGAGATATAATGTATATATAACATATCAAAAAAATATAGACTTTGCAATAAACTTTTAATTGGTATTAAGGTCTCAACTCAAGTAAAAAATTTAAGTTAAGTATTTGGATTTTTAAGAACTTGTACAATATCAAATATAAAATCACGTCTATATTTTATCTAAAAGTTAAGTGTTTCAATCTTTTTACAACTAATGAAAGCAGACACCATTAATTATAATAAAACATATTATTTAACATAAACAATGTAACAAATTTATTTAAACAATTTAGCAAACATATTTTATTAAAATTTTATTTGTAACTTGAATCCATAATCTAGATCAAATTAAAATATAGTTAATTACAAACAACATATAAATTTTAAACAAATATTAGAATAAAAAGTTTAATAAATAAATATATACAGGGCTAGTCAAGACTCTTTGGTTAAGATATGATTAACAGGCCTCAACTCTTATTTTGAAAATCAAGTCGAAAATTTTAACCCAATATTGTCTAAGTCAAGTTTGCTTTAAGATAAGCATAAATGAGAGAAGTTATTGGTCCAACTACCCACTCTCACCTTACATTTAAAAATATAATGAAGAATGAAGAATGAAGAATTAAAATGCAAAAATTAAATGCCCAGTTATTTTACTTTTTTTAATTCTTATATTTCAATTATTTTTCATATTTTTTTCAATTAGTTTAAATATCTTCTCACACGACAATCATATCTATTTTTATTCTCATCTTACTTACAGTGAAATGACCTTTTCGTAATGGTCTGAAATTTGTATTTAATTTATAAACTAAATTTTACTATTTTTTGATATATATATATATATTTATTTTAGATTTTTAAAAATAAGAATATTTAAGTCATTTTAAATTATGTATATCATATACATTTTATTTCTATTATCTTCTAAATAAATGGATTCCTAAACTTTATAATTTCCTTCTTATTTTTGGTCTTTTTATTAAATAGACAACCATCCATTTTCTCAAATTGAAATTTTTTTGTCCACTTTTTATTTTCTCTTGGTAGTTTTTTTTTTTTTTACATCAAAATTTTGTGCTATGTAATGTAACAACCGAAACTATTTATTTGTTATATTTTTTCTTATCAAAATCACTTAGTAGTTTCCGGAGAGCATTGTGTTGAAAATTAATGACTTGAATGGGATGCTTTAGTGACTTTTTGTGGTAATTTACAAATACACCAATTTAGTTTGGCTATAATTATAAATATACCTATGTAGTTTTAAAAATTACAAATTATCCTATATAATTTGACCATAATTAAAGATATATCCTTCACGCTGTAATTACAATGTCACGACATGGGTACATTTGCAAATATTTGCAATCTATTTGAGTATATTTACAAAAATTAAATATACTCATTTAATTTTTAAAATTGCAAATATACCTATATAGTTTGCAAACTTTTGCAAATATACACAATTCATGATGATGCAGTAATGACTTCATAACAACATGGACATATTTGTAATTATGGTCAAACTAGGATGGAGTAATTTATAATTTATGAAACTATGTAGATATATTTGTAATTATGGTAAAACTAAGTGAGTGTATGTGCAAACCGTCTAAGTTTTCTAAATGAAAAATGATATGATATGACCAAGGTAATAATAAAAATAAAATAGAATAAAGTTAAAATAAACTAATAATATATAAAAAGTTACGAAGAAATGTTAAAAAAAATAGAACAATTATAAAAAATGTGAAAAGATGATTTAAAAATAAAATAATTACGAATAAATAAAAGTTTTAAATTGAGCAATTTTATTGAAATACAAATACAATGATAACTAGCATAAAAAGTGGGATTTAAACTCTTAAATGCATATTCACTGCTTTTTCTTAATTACTTGTTTCTAAAATCAAATTCATACATGACGTTCAGTACAATAAATTATACTTGTAAATAATAATATTTACAAAATTAATATAAATTAAAATAAATATTTTAATATACTTAATTTTTGAAAATTGTGTAAATAAATAAAATTTGATTTTATCATGTTAAATTTTAACAAATATATAATTAATATTTAGATATCAAAAGTATGTTACAGGTATATTTGGTATTTAATAAAACATTTAAAAGAAAATTTTTGTGCAAAATTTTTAGAAACCAATGAAATGATGTAATATGATATGAGTAGAGAGAATAATATTAAAATAAATATGATAGTTGCATAAAAATAATTAAGAATATATGAAAAAAGCAATTGCACAATTTTACATGAATACTTGAAAAACTAATAAAAAATAGTGTAGTTATAAAGAATTAAAAGTTTAGATCAATACATAAACACAATATAAACTTTTGAACGAAGAGTTTTTATTGTAAAAATTTTAAAATTATAGAAAATAATGCAATATGATTGAGGTAATTATGAAAAGTAAATATACATGTTTTTATAACAATAAATTTTAAATATAAAATTTTCACTCTCCATAAACTACCATATTTTAAAATTATTCATTTATATTTGTTTATATAACTATCATATTTTTTAATAATTTTTACACAATTACTCGTATAATTAAATTTTTTATGTTTTGTCGCTCCTCAAATACATTCATAATAAAGTTAAAATCTATAAATTAATTATATTTGTAATTATGCAGAAAAATTGAAAAATACGCTAGTTATATAAAAAGATGCAAAATTGATTAAAAATAAAAAATTAGAAAAATAAAAAATTTAAATTGAAAAATATTTGATTTAACAAATTTTCGGCGCAGCAAAACATGCCCATGTAATACATTTTTTCGTACTCCTGAGTCCTGACCCTCCCTCGAGTTTCCGTTGTCTGCCGGGTTCACTCGGTACTCGACTGATCGCCCAACCCCAATTGCATTTGGCGGTCAACCTCGTCACGACGTTCTGGCAGCTTGGCAAAGTTGTGTCGAGGCATCCGTAACACGCGTTGTACATGCACGTCCGGTCATCCTATTTTTTCGAGCTATTTTCCGTTGATGCCTTGCGCATAATCAGCCAGATCTATTTTACTTTCATCATTATCCTGTTTAAAATTTCCTAGCCATAAATTTTTAAGAGTGACTGCAAAATTCTAATTTTACTGTAAAAAGGGTGAAAATATTTTTAAAATAAATAATATTAGATAAATAGTATTATATACGAGCAATGAATGCGAGCCTTTGTTTTTCTATTTTAAACTCTTTCTCAAATCTAAATTGTCTATTTTTCTTGACGTAATTTTTTACATACTATAAAAGCATTTTATGAAAATTAACACTTATTAAGAACAAATATATAACTTTTAATTTAGAATATATTATATAAATAAAAGTTTCTAATACAATTAATATTTTGAAGCATAAATAAATACAAAGATAATAAACAGGAAAAATGTTTTAGGTTTAAAAAATTAAAAATAAACGACTGAATGTTTAAATATATATGTCATGATAAAATTTAATTAAATAACTGATCCGAGAAAATGGCTAACGGAAAAAAACTTTATTCTTAGTCATATCTTTTAAAATTTCTAAAAAATATATGAATTTAACCATTGCGTGGATTCCTTTTAAATTTTCGACTGCATAATTTGACCCGCAAATATTTTACGTAATTAAATAAATTTAAAATAATCTCATGTAGTTTGACAATGGCTATAAATATATTCATGCTATTGCAATGTGTATATATTTGGAAAATATACATATATAAGTTATATATATTTGTAAATATATTCATATTGCAATGATTTTGTGCTAATGTAAATATATTTATAATTATAGTTAAATTGTATGAGCTTTTTTATAGTTTTCAAAACCAAATAAGTGTATTTGAAATGATAATCAAATTTCGTAGATATATTTAAAAATCATCCATAAATTTTCAACAGGCTAGTTAACAGTGGATATTTTTTAGGCGGTGTCTTTTTTTGAAAATAAATGCTAATCAGGTATGCACTAAAGATAAGTTTTAGGGAATGTTTAGTAATATAAATATTTGTGGAATTTTAAGATAAAGTGGGAAATGGAAATGTAATATTTTGAGAATTATATAGTTGTTATGAAATGATAAAGGTAAAATTTGAATAAATAAGAGTAAGTTTTTAAAAATACTGTATTTAATTCGAATTTTCTTTTTATAATTTTATATCAATTATACAATGCTTTAAAGTATTGAATTATAAAGTTAAAGCTAACAGAAAGGGTTGATTTGTTAAATCATTAGTTGAAAAATATGAAGAAATTACGTTTCCCGGGGAATCCCGTACCATACGTTGATATCCACTACTAATCATCCCCTGGAGCGCGTCCGACTGATTCTTATCCAGTCCGTCTTCGATCATAAGACCATGAACGAAATTAAAACGAATTGAGAAAGGACAGGCGATTGTTTTTACTGGATTTAACGAGCTCGACGGACGAGACTTGATTCCTGGGATGAGGTCGCAAGAAAAAGCTGCAGATGCAAAGCCGACACAGATTGTAAATTTCAGCTGCAAGACACGTTTCTGTGAAGTTTTAAAACCAAACCAATAAAAAAAAGGTTTTAAAACCAAAAATGTTCGCCACCGCAGTGGTAAGCCCCACTGCCCCATCTGTTGGTGACGTGGTTAGTCTCGACGGAAGCGTCGGCCGGCTGGAATATTAGGAAATATTGTAAGAAAAAATTAAATTATTGGTAAGATATTTATAGAATTATTTTTGAATATTGTAAGAATGTATTTAAGGCCTATTGTAATATTAAGTTGAGATGATGTAATATATGAATACTTGTGAAAAAATAAAAATGTTCAACTTTATTTTATAATAATTATAGAATTTTCGAATCATTTATTTGTATTTTCTATAACTATTATATTTTTAATCATTTATAAACAACTTCACGCAATTAATATGTATATTTTAATTTTATTCTTTTTATTCATGTCACATCACATTATTTTTTTCAATTTCAAAAATTGATATGTATTTTTTTCAATTTCAAAAACTTTTATACTAAATTTTTTTATCACTTTTCAAATACACCAAAAAATGAATTACATAAGAATTCCACCACTACCCTCCTATTGCTGATAATTACAAAAAAATCCAATGTTTATTGGATTATTAGGAATTGACATAAAGCGAGTCAATCAACATCAGTTCTATTCGCAAAAGAGCAACCACGAACCTGCCCTGGCTCTGTTTTAAAAACCTCGAGCAAAATTTAAAAATTAATCCAAAAAACGTACGCTCGAACTTTCCGTTCAGCTATTTTTGATTGTCTGATCTGCTTGGATTAAAATTATTTGAAAAAATGATTTTTCGACTTTAGCATGTAAAGTTTCTTGTTACTTTAATTTTTATTAATATTTATAATTTTCAATTATTGTCTTATATTTATTTTATTCTTTCGACCTTTGTCTCCCATGTTTCATTCCACTTTCAATTTGATTCCAAGCAATTTCAGACAGCAGATCAAGGCCGATAAAATTTTATTTTTAACAAAATTCAATTTGCTTTATAGGTATATGATAATTTATATATTATATATATTTTATATTATTTTTGCAATTTTTAACTATGAAAAATGGTATTTAATAAAAAAAATTATACGTAAGTCCTTGATAGACAAACTTTTCTTCTGAAAACTTGGATTTTGAAATGATTTCGGGATTATTACTGGATTGTCAAAATAATTAGGGCAGAATTGCCAAAATCATTCAAACAGTCATACTGTAAAATTGGACCTACAGGTGCGCAAATCAGTATCTTATGCTTCACCTAACTCCATGTCATTTTCAAAATCACTTAATCAATTTTAAAATAGTCAAACGCCCTGCCGTTGCAAATATATAGTTATTGTTTTTGGTTAAATCCGAGCTGCAGTGCTAAATATTGGTAAATTAATTAAAGAACAATAGCAAAAGCTCTCTCTTGAGTCTGAACTCAAATACGTTGAATTCTTTTTATTTTATTCGATCAATTACTGATGCACACAAACGGTACTAGTGGAAACTGGTAGATGACTAAGAATAATATTTTTAAAATAAAAGCTGTTAGTACCACGAAAGTATAGGGCTATTTTTTTTTTTATAAAAAACTTAATATAGATAATGCACGATGGCTAACACATGGATAATGGGACCACTAACACGCGAGGGGAAAATATAAAATAAAAAAGAAAATGGGAAGGTGATTGAATATATTTAGGTGCATTTAGCCAGCCTCAGTGCACCTATGTGTATTTAATTTATTTTTAAATTTTTTTTGTATACAACTGGTAACTAAAATGTTTTTAACATGTTTATCAAATTTTACTATTTTTGGAAATTTATAAATATTTTTTAGATTTTTAAAAATTAACTATTTTTTATAATTTAAAAATACTAAAATGTCATTAATTTTAATAAAATTAAAAAAATCTATACATGTATCAAAAAATGTTAAAACTTAATACACAGGTTCAATACATTTAAATTAATAATTATATAAAAAAATTTTAAAAAATAAAAATAAATTTTTATACCGAAGTGCACCAAAGCTAAGTGTAACTGGGTGCATAGGAATAGTAATAAAAAAATATGTAATGCTATTAGTAATAGTCATTATAAATAAAGTAACCAAAATAAAAGAAGTAATTTTTATATAAAAAGAGAAAAATTAATTAAAAATAAAAATATGGATAAGAATGACAAAAATAAGCTCGTTAAATAGGTAACGAAGCTTGCTTCAAACTCCATAAAATTTAATCAATAAAACTATTTATTTGTGCCATTTTAGCTAACAACAGCGTCAGTTCCGACCGCAGCCTTTAGGCTTTAGCAATGGTTAGTCAATGTAAAAAATTTCGCTAGTGAGTGGTGAAATTCCAAATACACGGCCAAGAACACCCCCAAAGAGAGGCGGGTATTTCCAATTACATGAAGGTCATCGGTTGATTTTGAAATTATGACGATTAGACGGTGCAATCTGTAGTCAGTACGTCTTCTCATTTTCGCTTTCTTTTTTAAATAATCTCTTGCGAAGTCGCCTTCTTTTTCTTTCCTCCATTGAGAGAGATAAAACCCCTCTTTCGTTAGGTGTTCCCTCCTTTCTCGTCTCTGCAATCTCCTGGAAATTTCCTGCCGGAATCACGGTCCACTCCGTTTGCATCTGCTGCCGACGTCATCGCCGCCAGTAATTGGGTCTATATTCAGCTGCTCTAACCTAGACAGTTTGTTTTTCTCTCTCTTTTGACTCTTGCGTATCATCGATATATATTTTTTCAGTTCCCTTCCGATGATGATTTCGCTTAAATAATAGAGATGAAAATGGAATATGGGAATTCTTTGTCGCCTTCCATCGGATCTGGGTTTCTGTTGTTTACCCTCCTGGTTGTCTGTATCAGATTGTGACCATATTCAGGCTGGAGTGCTTTTTAGTTCGAGATGTTTGCTTATTTCCTCGATTCGATGTTCCCATCTGAATGTGGTTTTCTGCTGACGACGGGACTGATTTTGCTACGCCATTTCAGGTTGAATGGAATATGCACTTTTTTAGTCAGTCAACGGCTCGATGGGTAGCTCTTTCGAATGATTTTCAACTCTATTGAGGATCTCTATCTTTGGAAATTTTGTGATCCATTTCATAAACTAGCAGCTGCTTTTTGTTAATCACCTGTACCACATTAGCATTTGGACTGGCTATTTTAGGGTTTTATTTACGTAAGCATATGGCACTTCTCCTTGAAGAGGTTGAAGGTGACCTATCATGCGAATGAATTGTTTTTGTTGGTGACCGGTGATGGTTTTGAACTATCCAAGTGGCGGATACTATGTTCAGTGGCCCACTGTTTGAAAACCATTCTCTGAACTCCCAATCCTACCTAAATGAATTTTCTTATCCGGGAATGAATGGTGAATGTAGAAACAGTTGGCGGTCTAGTTTTGTTATGGGTGCTTCGAGAAGGCCCCAAATCGATTTCTCTAAAGCAAGAGAGTTACAACGTTCACGGGAAAAAAAGGAGCATCTAACTATCCTGCTAACCACCTACTGCTACTGGCTCATTACAAATCAATCCACACTGATCACAACTGTTCCATCCCTATTTACATCCACTTAGCACCCACCGAACACTCCTGATAAATCCATACCTAATAATAGCTCCCTAGTCCCACAGGCCTCAGTGATATCAACCTGCCTCACTAGTCACTTCCTTCCTTAGAGGCTCCACTTCTGCGTGGGTCTGATTTAACTCCTGGGCCTCAGATCACACTGCTTCCTCCCGACCATATCAATTTCAAGGGGAAAAAACTGTGTAGAGACAAATGACTACTGAAATGGGGCAGTCTGTTATCCTCTATGGCCAGGCCCACCTGATGCATTAAAATGTTGGATTACTTTTGGACATTACTATATGCATTCTATGGACTGACACAAATAGAAAGTGTATTTTTGGTGTTAAATAGCTTAGAGGCTCATATTATCTGTGGATGTATTTTGGAAATGGCATATGACTTATTGGGTTTCTTCATTTGGTGCGTGTCTTTTTGCTATGTTTCCCCTTTTTAAAGAAGCTGATAAAAGTGAAGTTTCCAATTCAGTGTTTCTAGAATTTTCTCTATGCAAAAGTGGTGTGGTATTCCAGTTCCCTTGCATTCCTCCTTGGCCATGCCTGATTTTGTCAATTAACTGTTTCTCTCTGTATAAGAAAGAGGATTATCGGTTATGATACTGCTACCATTGGCCTGTCTCTAGAAGAAAAATGCTGTGTACCAACATGGACATGGGGAAGTTATTGCATATTTCAATTTCTCTTTAGTTGAAGTTGGATACATATGAATGGATTAGTATTTTTTGGGGTCCTTCAGACATCATGGCTAGCTGACTTGATGTGAATCTGATTTGTTGGGGCACGGTCCACTGATTTGTGCTTTCTTAATCAATAGTCTAGATCCGGCATTAAAACAGGTGGAGAGGGTTGATTAATCAATGCATTTTGGAACAGAGGGAAAATTGAATGGAACAACTGGTCTTATGTTTTTATTTTCATCTTATACAGGAATATTTTGTGGCAAAACCAAATGCTTGCCGAAGGCAGTGAGGTCACTTGGAATTGAGGTGTTCCCGCAGGGACACATTTTCATTAGGTTGCATTGGAGCTTAAACAAGTGACAATTTGACTACTTATCTATGCATCACTTTGTTTTAATCCTGCTGGTGGAGTTTGATGGCTGTTCCTTTGTCGGAACCAGAGCTTGAAAGCCGAAGTGATACCTATCCCTTACTAATGGATCATAGCGAAAATCATAGTGGCGAAGAACACGTTATTGATATCACTATTAGGTCTAGTGTTGCCTCATCAAGGTCTCCTCGTGCTCAGTCATCTGAGGCAGACACACTTAGGCGTGATGGTGAGCCATCAAGTAGCAGACAAGTTTCTGTATTGCAATCTACGCCATCTTCATCCTCCACTGCATCCACATCCAGAAATGCCTCATTGTTGAGGAGAGGAGATAGTCATAGTCGCCGCCGCCATAGAAGTCCACTGAATTCTGGATTGTGGATTTCCATTGAACTGGTCATCACTGTCAGCCAAATAATTGCTTCTGTTGTTGTTTTATCATTGTCGAGGCATGAAAATCCAAAAGCTCCATTGTTTGCATGGGTTGTTGGATATGCTTCAGGCTGTGTTGCTACTCTCCCTCTTCTTTATTGGAGATATCTCCATCGAAACCAGCAGGGTTCAGCTGAACAAGATTCAGGAAACCAGGGCTCTTCTCACAGTAACTCTACTTCTGAGTCTGCTTCTTACACATCTATTTCAGTTCCTCAGACAATGGAAGAGGAAAACCGCCGCACAAGCTTATGGTCATGGTTTTCTCGGATTACAAGATCAGGAAGTCGTGTTCCTAGGTATCTTCTGCTTTTTATACATGTCAGTATGATTTCTGTTCTCATTATTTTTTGTTGACGTTGGTTATGCAATGTTTAATGGTTGTGTGAAAAAATGACGCAGCAGTATCATGCGGATACTTTGAAAGGCAATACGACTGGTGTGATCAATGGAATAGTTAAAACACGTTAGTACGAGTGCTCTGTCCCACATATCTTGAACATGGATAAGGAAATGATTCTTAAATGGGCTTCATTAATTTCAAGAACTTTTGACATTCCTGGATTGTTATT
Source organism: Annona squamosa (assembly GCA_035584095.1). Lineage (NCBI taxonomy): Eukaryota > Viridiplantae > Streptophyta > Magnoliopsida > Magnoliales > Annonaceae > Annona > Annona squamosa. The sequence goes on from JAXCLR010000105.1 coordinate 6,257,288, forward strand.
ATTGGCATATTATTTTCTAGGAATTTGTTATTGTGAGTGCAGAAGGCCAGTTTCAGCTTCCAATGTTGGCCGCAATGTCTGGCTATTGTATTCTTTTTGAAGAGGGCTATAAATAGGATGCTTAGGTTGCTTCTGTTACTTCTGTTTAAATTTGGTCAAAACAGTTTTGGACTAAGTGGGAGAATTATATTTTAAAATGCAATTTTGCTTTGGCATGATTCTGGTTTTGATGCCCAAATTTATGCTAGTGGCAGTCAACCATAAGAACCCCTCTTTAAACATTATACTCTATCAGAGACCAAGTCTATGTGAAAACCATCTGTCTTTAAGCATTTATACTCCAATTTCATGAATGAATTTTTGGGCCTTTTTGATCCTGCAAATGAATCAACTGATTAGCAAGTGGTATGGTCCTTGGTTTCTGCTGTGCATTGGCAATTTATCGGAAGTCTATTTTGATAAAAAGGTATTCAAGATTTTTTTTAAAAAAAAGCGAAAAAAGAAATATGAAGAGAAGGTAAAGGGGGTTCATTTAATAGGGTCCTAGGGCTGCACCTATGGGTGCATTTGTGATAGAATTACTTTAATCATGATTAAATCCATATGCTTATGGGCCTGTTTTTATCTCTCCTCTTCATGAAATCAGAACAATCAATATCTAGTTCACTGTTATTGCCTTCAGGTCCTTTGGCCTAGAACCTTGGCATTTCATTTCTGCACATATACTGCCTCTTAATCTAGTTGGGAATTACATTATAGTCATGAATAGGTTAACCCTGGAATGGTTTTTTTGTCACTAAAAACATTTCCCTGGAATGATGATTTGGTGCTCAGAAAAGAAAAGAAAATGAGGATTAAAAATATATAACAGAATGGTGCATCCAGTTGCTGCCATGAAGTAAGACTGCAGTGCTCAAGTCAACTTTACAAGAAGGAGATATGTCCCTTTTGCTATGCATCCTATTGAATCAATTAAGTGTTTGTTTCTTGCCCTGAGTTGAGTAATAAATATTCCAGGACACTAAGAATGAATGAGATGCATGAGGAAGGAACTGCTAAGTCGGAAAGCGTTAGGTTATATTGGGATGTTGAGGAGGTATCCATGACTTCCAGTTGCAATCTGCTCTTTAGATTACCAGCATGCATTTGATACTGATAGCTTGGCAGATGCTTACCAGCATGTATTTATATTCCTTTTTGACACCAAAGGCCACTTCAGTTGCCCCAAGTTCTATTGTTGTATCTGCATCACATAATTGTAGGGGTTGATAAAAAAATTTTGCTGCTAGCTTATTAAGCCCTTGGAGCTGATCTTTGCCATTATGATGAAGACATGGTTTTGACTTCGCTGTTGTTGTTTTTGTTGAGCAGGCTCAATGTCCTGGTTGATCACTTCAAAATGGCATTGGATTGCTTCTTTGCAGTGTGGTTTGTAGTTGGCAACGTGTGGATCTTTGGTGGGCATACTACTGTGTCTGATGCTCCAAATTTGTACAGGTACCAACAATGCTTTTCTCATTGGTTATCTTCCTACCTGCAATTCGAGAATAAGGTAGGCTTGTGTTATGTCCTTTCTGACTACCATGGGCACATAACTGTCTTTTCCTTTTACTTATTTTTTGTGAACTTTTGATGGCAGGTTATGTATAGTGTTCCTTACTTTTAGCTGTATTGGATATGCCATGCCTTTCATTCTCTGTGCAACAATCTGCTGCTGTTTGCCATGCATTATTTCTATATTGGGCTTCCGAGAGGACTTGGGACAGACTAGAGGGGCAACTCCAGAATCAATTGGTGCTCTGCCTACCTACAAGTTCAAGTTGAAGAAAAATAAAAATAAAGGCGAAAGTGAAGGTGAGGGTGGGATCTTTGCAGCTGGTACCAGCCAGGAGAGGATGATTTCTGCAGAAGATGCTGTGAGTCTTTCACCCTCCCTCCATTTGTGTAGGCTATGACGTCTACATGCTTTTTGTTTCATGCCAATATTAGGCCATGCATTACGTGGACCTTGAGAAGTAGTTTGCATTTGGAGATTTATAGGCTTCATGAATCTCTGGAAACATGAGAGATTTCTTTTGGGAAAATCTTTCTTTTCAATTCAAGAAAATGGAGAAATTACTAAAAATATTACGGAGTAAATTCAAGTTAGGTGGAATACTTAACGCTGTGCTTTCAAAAATTTTATGCTAGGGACCAGTGCTAATTAAAGTAGAAGGAAATTTTGATAAGACTGGCCATGCTGTATGTGAGGAAGAATATTGGGCAATTAAAGGATAACATATGCATATAATGAATGCAGCTGAAATCTGGATGTTGAGATTGGATCCAAGGTAAAACAAAAAAGGATAAATTAGTAAGGAGTAATATGAAATAACGTAAAGGTGGGGTTTTGATGAATTTTTGGCAGCCTTGATTGTTTCACTGGGTGGTTCTCTTTAGCCTACATAGAGATTGGGCAATTAAAGGATAAAATATGCATATAATGAATGCAACTGAAATCTGGATATTGAGATTGGATGCACGGTAAAACAGAAATGGATAAAATTAGTAAAGGAGTAATATGAGATAAAATAAAGGTGGGGTGCTGACAAATTTTTGGCTGCCTTGATTTTTTCACCAGGGTGCTGTCTCTTTGGTCTATTTAGGAATTAGGAACTAAACCTGGGTCTTCATAGCAACCTTTCCAGACCAGTAATAGAGACTGCCACGTTAAAATACTTTGCTGTGTCAGGCATGTTGGACGTGGATTCAATCATTCTCTGATAAATGTACGTATTGGAATAATTTGCCAATGTTCTACAGCTTGATTACCTCTTGTACGTTGTAACCCAATTAAGAACATAGTAACGAGCTTTGCAAGCTATCCACAGCAGCATTCGTTTTTGACGTGCTGAAGAAGAGTCCTTCCACTTTTAAATTTGCTAGCTATGTGTTTTGTTGTTCACAGGTCTGTTGCATCTGCTTGGCAAGATATTCTGACAACGATGAGCTTCGGGAGCTCCCATGTTCCCATTTCTTCCACATGGAATGCGTGGACAAATGGCTAAAGATAAACTCGTTGTGCCCCCTCTGCAAGGCCGATGTGGGAGAAAGTGGAGCCTCATCATCCAATGCAAACTCCAGCTGGCGCATTGGACTAGACTCTGGGAGGGATCATTGAATGATGAGTTCTGAACAGTATATTCTATGATTTTGCATGGTGACCTGATACAGCGCAATATAGCTTCAGGATGAGTATGGGAGCAATCAAAATAGATTCGCCCTCTTGATTCTGCTGGGCACAAAGATGGGAATTATCTTCAACTTCAAAGGAGGACATCTGCAGCTAAGTACCTGTTGGGTGTTCTCATCTGCAACTTCGAGCAGGCAACAGCTATGAGCGAATATTTGATCCTGATTTTGTATATGCCTTGTTTGCGTTTGACATGTGAGATAGTTCTACAATATGGTGAATTTCCGAAGGCATACTTGCCCGGTGCTGTAGAGCGAACATCAATCTACCTACCCCTGTAAAGACGCACGCATCCAACTTCCGGTCCATTTGAGGCCCTATTGCATAATCTCGTGTTGTTGATGCACATCATTTGGATTTGCTTTATAACTGGCTCAGGTGCAACCGGTGTCCCTAGTATTATTACAGGATTGTCTTCGATGCTATCTTTTAGCTAGTTATCGATGCGATGAATGAGTGTAAACGATATTTCTCTATTTATTATCTCTGATAGATAGGATGATGTTTACTATTTATTGATGTTATAGCTTTGATATTTTTCGAAAGGATCTAAGTCAAATTTTAATTTATCAATGAGTGTTTGATTATTATAAAATAAAATTTAAAAGAGTTATTTGGTTATTCATAACAATTGTGGGGTTTTAATTTAATTTTTTTATATATTGATTTTATAATTGATGTTCTGATTATTTTTACTAGAATAAGTTGGTATATACTGTCTTATGTTACGCAAGCAGTTTCATTTGCAATATTTAGTTTTGGATAATATTAAGAAAATTATGATAAATATGTATCTAAGTTTATTTAATTTATAAGAAAGTCCACTAACTTTTTATATTGTCTAATATTCTTAAATTATTTTATCTTTCCGATAAAATTTCTGTAGAAAACAATATTATTTCCAACGCAATACGATAATAGCTTTTTTCCCGGCGCACGATAAAAAACTATTTATGGATATTAAGAACATAGGGTGCAACCAAACGAACTGCTCATTTTTCTTCAATCCTCTCTCCGATGTCTTGGGCCCTTCGGCATTCCATCAAATGTTGGATAGGGACGCATACGATGGCCACCTTTATCTGTACGATGGATCTCGTTATCTTGCCATCTTTTCATCTCATTCATTTGATTGACATGGGGGCGGTGGGGCACTATTTCCGACATTGACTAGAATTGCCGCTCAGCTTCCTCGTTGAGTATCGACCATCTAGCCAGTCCGAAATGTCGAAAGAACACGATATACCTGTATACCAAATCTAAAATATCTCCTAGTCGTCGTCTTAACTTTTTCAGCTTTGGATATGGGCAATCGGCATCCATTATGTGCAATACATTAACATTTTCTAGACTGATTTGATACTCTCAGCTATTAACAACAATTCTACTCTTTCCCGACATTGACTGCAATTTTGGATACGAATGTAGATGGAAGTCTTGCTACTGTCCAAGCCTTACAGATGGATTACCATCCCAAGTCGAGCTCTCAAGATCCCCTCCTCACGATGATAAGTCAAAAGTCGCCCACTTGCTAGCTGGGCTAGGTTAGTCAGACGGGCTTGCTCGGCCCTATCAATTTTGTATTGCTCTGTCCAAACCGACCCTCCCAGCGTTTGTTATCTGAATGAAAGAGAATGCGACTTCAAAATGGGTATAAAAGTCACAACCATTAACAGGAAATCCCAACAACATGCCTGCTACAGAGCATCATCTTTGCTAATTCTTCCAATGCAACCAAACAAACGAAGAGTAACAAGAGACATAGTTGACTATCTACAGCACTAGATCACACCAACACCCAAGAAAAGGAAGCCAGGAACAATGCGAGAGTTGCCTCCTCAAGAACCTTCAACCTGCTGCTCTTGTTGGCAGTCGGAGCTGCCTTCGAATTCGAACTGCTAGTGCTGGTGGGTGAAGCCGTTGAAGGAGATGACGAAGTAGCAGTTGTTGAGCTTGACTCGTTGCTTGCATCCTTGAATATCTTTGCGTCTGGAGAGTCCGGAGGAAGTTTCAAGAGTGCTGAAAAGAAACAGAAATTATCATCAAAACATGAAACATTAGCAGAGAGCTAGATTTTTACCACATCACTGTCAAACGAACGCGTACGTAGTACTTACCAGGGCAATCAGAGACTTTGGCGTCAATGTTGCAGGCGGATGGCATCTGTAAGGTTAATGTAGTGTTGATAGGGAGAGCCAAGGTGGGATCTGTGCTTTCCTTGACGAGGACGCACAAGCATTTGGGCTTCTTGCTCCGGACCTTCCCCGTGTCGTCGCAGCATTGCTGGGTGGGCTTCTTCGCGGTCCCGCTCACGAATGGGATGCACGAAGCCAAGTTCTGCAGCTGGTCTGCGCACTCCTGCTCGTCTTGCTCCATTGTTGCCCTTGAAAGAGCTACAGCCATCAGAATACACACCAAAGCTAGACTGAATTTCCCCATCTCTATATTTCTCCTCTTCTTTGCTTGCTGCTAGTCCGCTACTGCTACTGCATTCCTCCTATATATTCTGTCGTAGAGGTATTTATAAAGGGAATTGGCGTACGTGGAAGCATGCATAGGTATATCCGTATAACCATGGATTATGATTGTTATGATCATGACCAGTCGAAATTATGCAATGGATTCAATCTCGTTTGTGGGGTTTAACTTGACTCGTGATTTGGATGGTCTGGATTGAGTTGCATGTGACCTGCCTATTAGGTGGATAAGATAACGCCATTTGTAAAGAATTCTTGAGAAACAAACTGATATGAATGAGCTATGCTTTTCCAACAGGCAGTCTCCATGTTTTTTGTGCACAGTAATGCAGCATTTATGTTGTTTGGGTTTTTTGTTTTTTTTAGTGACCCTTTTCTTTTGTTGGTTTTTAAGGCTATAGAGGAAGAAAACTTCTTTTGCCTGTTTTATTTTACCTCCTGGGCAAGTTATTCTCACTTTTTTGTTGGTTTTCCTCCCCATTCTAAGCAGTTCCAGAGTGAAGAAATTGAGGATTAGAGTTCCCTGACCATGTCCTTTGTCTACTTTTAAAGGGATACGTTAATAGGGACCTCTGGTGTACTAATGACATTCTATAGATCAATTACACATTATTAGATGGGAATACGGAAGATTCCTGGATTTTTCTTTTCGAAATTGAAAGTTGTACTTGAAAATTTGAAATTGCAGAATCGATTGGAACTTGGAAGGAAGGAGAATTTTATGCTCAGGTTGAAGTAGGTTTTGCAAGGAAGCATTGAATGAAATTGGACGGAAGACTCTTCCTTCATTTTCCAGGTTGCTTTGAGAAGCGTTCAAAGTGTGGTTCCCAAGAGAGAATAAATTCTTGAATCGTCAGTCCCAAGAAATTGGGCCATTTCTTTTATCTTTGCTCAGGTTCTTTAGTCATCTCCTTCTGTTGATAGACTTGCACTCCACAGGTTCCGCTCTATCTACAGTCTACTTGCCATGATGCCATGGCATTAAAGAGGGACTTGATTAATATCTTCAAGATGCCAGTTTAGGTGGTGATCTGTGGGCCAAATTCGTGCTCATGCTGTGCTTGAGCTGGGGAAATTATCAGACATTTGATGGATGGAATGGGCCTTGCATTCAATAATTCACTAATTACAGCAACGTCTTTGTTTTTAAATTTTTTCGGGGGCATTTGATTGCTTCAAGTGTAGCAGTTCTAATTGTTCTGTACCGCAATAATCTAGAGGATGCATGGAAGAAATAAAGACATATGTGTTAAATTTCTAGTTTTGAGACGACTTCATCCACGAGATTGTTTTGACTTCTGAAAAAGAATGATTTGAATGATACAAATCATGATTTTCTGAAGATTATGTGATTTTAGTTGTCAAAGCTAGATTATTTATGATTATTAACCATACAATCCAAGAACACGAATAGGATAACAGCACTAAAATTTCGGGAATTTTTGAAAGTGTTAATCACCAAAGTTGTCACCACTATTATGTATAATTAAAATTCATTTTTACAGCATTTAAAGTTTCGAAGATAGAAGACGGTTCAGATGAATTGTGGTTTCCGACTATTTCCCGTATATAAGCCATCTCTCAATAGTTTGTCCTTCCTCCAAAAATATTAGAATATTGGTCCCATCAGACAACAAAATTCCCAAATATGATGGGTTGCAGAAATTTGTACCGATGTATACTTTCATTTCCAGGTAGAGAATGGGCTATCTCCTATCTGGTCATGTTTGCTAATTTATATTACAGTCATATTTTATACTCGGAAATCCTTATATTTATTTATAACACAATGGGAAATGGAAATCTTCATATTTATTTTTACTACAGTGAGAACTTCATATTACAGTGATATTTTATAAAGAGAATCTTTCATATTTATTTTTTAAATACAATTAGTAGGACAAATTTTAATTTATGATCAATTGGTCCCATTTGCAATGGATTGCACGATAATTATGCATTAAAGGTTTAATTTTATGACCCATTGGGCCACGTCTGTTAAAAAAATAAAGGGGTATAAATTTAGATAATAACTTGGATACACTCATTAAAATTTTAGAATGTAGTGAAATCATATAGAATTATTAATGTGGGTAGGATCAATATTGTAGACAGTTTAGATACTAAATTGGGACCTTATAGTTCTTATAATAAATAAATTATTCTTAATGAAGTTAAAAGTATTCTCAACTCAGTAACAACTTCATATATTTTTTGTATTTTTTATATCTATTAGAAGATGGCTAGGATGTGCTGCCCTTTGGCGCTGCAAGTGTGACTATTGTGGCTTGAATGTTTTAATTGGGTAAGTGGGCCTGTGTCTGTAAATCATAAAATGATCGGGTTGGATGCTGTCGAGTGTCTGTCTAAAATGTCGTCAGGTACGCTGATGCGGCGTGCGTGTCTGCTACAGAGATAAGGTTAGAGTAACCTTGATTAGGAAGTGATGGTATTAGCAGTCCCTAGTAAACGATTCACTTAATTTACCTTAAAAAATCTATTTATAATACATTTTTTGATTTTTTTATTCATATACTTGTTTATTTAAGTGTATTTAACATATAAACCAAGATTCATTATTTTTGGATATGTATATATATTTTGAAAATTTTAAAGATAGAGGAATTTTAAATACACATTTATATAAATGTTTAAAAATCTAAAAAAAATATATACACATGTCAAAAAAAGGGAATACTTGAATTATATACTTAAATAAACAAATATATGAAAAAATGTGTTGCAAATAGATTTTTTAAAGTTAGGGGTTTGCCATTTATAACATCTAAGAATTGTGAAAAATAAACAAAATTTTGTATTTAAGCCATAAATTAATCAACTTTCACCATACGAACAGTTTATCTTTTTTGATGATTTCTTTACAAGATTACTCTATCAATGTATATTAGCAACTTCATAAGTACAACAACCCAACCCTAAAAAAATAGTACTTCCACGCTAAACTTGAACCGGAGCGTTATCTACCAAGATTTATCACATGTGAGCTCAAATTCACTTGCATAAGAAATTTACAATTAATAAATTCAATTAAATAAAATAACAAGGGAGTATCTGTTCAACTGATCCATCCAAATCTTATGTTATTACAAAGCTATCGTAGGAATTTATTAAAATAAATAAATAAATGAATTAATCAAATCTAGTCATGCTTTGGCTTTCACTTCAGAAAATCACCGTAAATACCACATGCTGGAGTACTTGTAGGACATATAAATAGCATGAACAAACTTAGTGAGTAGAACAAAGAAATTTTATGCCTCTTGAGGTCTCTAAAAAGCAGTATATTTATATGTCCCTTTCTTTAACTCAACATCTAGGTCAGTGGGTTCATCTGCAAAGCTTATCTATACAATGTTGTGCATTATCGTCTTAGGCAGGCCTTAGATTGTAATTCAATCATAAATAACACATTCGGCCTACCTAGCTCTATGATTTAAAGCTCCAATGAAGAATTAGAGCCTTCCATTAGATTCAAAAGGTTCAAAAACTTAAAAATTGGTTCTTAGATCGCCCAAATCGGAGTTCAGGGGGTCCATTTTTATGAAAGACCATACATGGACAGTTTGTGGTAGTTCTTCTACTGCTAGGGAGATGAGATTCTAAAATCTGTTCTCCTCCCCTATCGGTCTTGACATACGAGTTTGATCATCAGGGTGTGCCCTCTCATCCTAGGTAGTTTCTCCTAGAGGTTCCCGATTATCCTGCCTTGAAAGGCCACACTTTTGCTATTGGGCTACCTCCTCCATGTGTTGAGTTAGTAGCTCTAACCGTTTTAAAATTTCTAGTTGGATTGGGTCTCCAACTTAGTTCATATTATTAACCTGTGCCTTCAGTGCAGACAGTTCAGCTCTTGTGTTGCTAGTGCCTTCTCCAACATAAGACCTGTTTTCGTTAGTTGCCATTATTTTTGCCATAAAACATAATAATTATTTAATGATGCACCAATATCACACCTAGAAAAAATAATCTATGCATTCTATGCTTATTAGCAATACTAAACATGTTTAGTAATATGAAATTAACTCTTATTACATCGAAGATTTCAAATATATTTTCTAGGGCATTGAATTTTGCATGACCCTTTTTCTCCACACTTGTGGCAAATGAGTATTTTTTCTGGGCATTTTGGCAACAAATGATCCTTTGCTCTACAATTAAAGCAGAAGTGGCGGAATGTGCAAGGTGGGGCATATTGCCTCCTGCAGAAGACACATTTCTTGGAAAGTTTACTTTTGAAGAGGTATCCTCATTCTCCTTTTTCCCCTAGTCTTTTTTCTAACTTCTCCTGGATGGTTACTACTAGTATTTTTGGCTCCTTCACTCCTAAGGGAATGATGTTGGTAGTCCTAACCACTAATGGAGTAGTATGTTGAAGAGTAGGATCATCTGCCCTTTTGTTCTGGGCGTGCCTCTTGCTAGCCCTAACTCTACAATTTGGTGATGGTGAAGAACCTTGGGACCTCTGACTTGGGATTATTTGTACAAGGATTTGCTACATTGAAGGCATCTCGATTGCCTTCCTAGAAGTTTCTCCTGGTTGTAGGAGGTATACCTCAAAGTCGGTTTCTTGAGGTTCTCCCTCCGAGCTAGTATCCCATACTACCTACCTCGATGGAGTGGGTTTTTGCCGTTGCAACTTGTTCGCAATCTTACCGCAAGTGCACGGGTCGTAGATTATAGTATATAAATTATCGTTTTACAGGAAATTCAGGACTATAAATTTTGCTTTTAAATGCTTTCATGTCGGTTATGGCGAGAATATTGCAAATAAAATAGAAAAGGAGGGAGCAAATTTAGTGAATGAAAGGAAAAGAAATTAATTGAATGGGAAGAGAAAATTGTGAATTATAATGAGAAGAGAAAAATGACAGTGCGGGTATCTAGGGTTTAGGATTTCACATATATATTTTGCAACGGGTAGTGGTATAATTATTTAATTTGAATATTATTTGTTAAAGGAGAACAAATCCTATTTTGTCCTTGCACCTTCTCGAAACCTACAAGGCGTATCCTAATTTTCTTAATCACTATTCTCATGGGATTAAATTAATTAAAATTCATTAAGATCTGTGGTTTGTTCATGGAATTTCCTCAAGGTTATCATACCTATTTTCATGGTCTTAGATTTCTAGGTTTAATATCTTGACTATCGTATATTAGGCTTCCACCTCTCGGTTCCATCACCTAATATATGAAATCATGCAAAAGTACGGGCCCATATACAAAGCAAGCTTAAAAATCACAAGATATTAAATTAACAAAAATATCCATCATAAATAAATTAAAAATTTACACCACATTGCATTATACCCATGCTACGTCCTAAACCCCAGATTTCAAGAGTTAGCCAAGCATGTTCAAGTTCAAAATAACATTACAATCCATCTTAAACAAGTTATCAAAAATTAAACAGAGAAAAGATAGAAAAGCTTATTGGATTGAAGCTACAATGGTGTGTTGGTTGCTCCACGCAATTTACCAGTCTGTCTTTTGCACGTGCTCTCCACCTTGCTTTCAATCTCCTCTTCTTCTAAAATCCTTGCTAAAAATAATTTGCAATGGTATCATCGCAGGGATTTTCTCTTTGACAGCTTTTTGGAATTTTTTTCCATGCAACGAAAATATGTGTATGCTTTTTTTGTCGCCCCCTCAATCTGCTAAACGGTTGCTTTTTTATAGCTGAACAAATGGGTCCATCACTTAATGTATTTCACGCAACTTGAATTGAGGATTTGTTGCTTCTGCTCCATTCTCGTGAGATTGCATAAATGGATGTGCTGCTAGATGGGGCCCATTGGAATAAATCGTTACTGATGGAATGAAGTGCACATTCACGTGAAATGGGCAATGAAATTTGCTG
>JAXCLR010000105.1:6268977-6283310 GCA_035584095.1 Annona squamosa
TTGAATACAATGCTTTTGGTGGGGTCCATCATAAAAATGCATTGTTGCTCATTCTCATCATTGTATTTGTCTTGTTGTTGCCCATCTCATTTGAAGAAGAGAAGCTGGTGGGGTCCATGGAATGTGCATTTTCTGCTACCCATTGCTGCTGAATAGTTTCGGTGGGCCACATATTAAATGCTTTTGCTTCTTACTCGTACGCGGATCTGCGTGTTGGCGCCTAGTGCTCGAGTGTGGGATCATCTTAGTAAAACCCCTTTTTTTTCTTTATTAAATAATTAATCATTAGTGAGTTTACCAACAAATAAAATTTAATTTCAAGCTAAAAGAATATAAAAGTTGTTTATATTGCTCGAATGTAATATTTAATATCAAAAAGTTGCAAAACCATATTTAAAACCAAATTTCATATAAATTTCAATTAATTACCCACTAATTTGGTATAAAATGTTCATAAATATAATATCAATTTTCCACTTATCACAACTCATATTGCATTGCTCTTATTGCCCCGAGCAATAAGTCCATCTTTCGATGTTATGAAGCTAATCCATTTTCAGAGTCTGAATCATAGTCTATTCTCTTTGTAGTGGTCTTAGTGCAGGCCATTATCTGAAATAATAAAGCATGACATGAATTTTTGTGATGACATTATTTTGCGATTTAAGATCTTATCTACACATGATTTGCTCTGATACCACCTTAACACCCAAATACCAAAAAAATAGCACTTCCATGCTGAATTTGAGTCGGAGGATTATACACCAAGATCTATCACATGTGGGCTCAAACTCACTTGTATAAGAAATTTGTAGTTAATAAATTCAAATAAATAAAATAACAGTGGAGTATTTGTTCAACTGAATCAATACAAATATTATGTTATTACAAAGCCATCATAGGAATGTATTAAAATAAATGAATTAATGAATAAATAGAATCTAGTCATGCTTTGACTTCCACTTTGGAAAATCACTCTAAATGTCACTTGCTGGAGTATTTGTAGAACCATAATGACATATAAACAACATGAGTAAACTCAGTAAGTAGAACAAAAGAATTTTATGCATCTTGCATCTCTAAAATGCAGAATATCACTATATGTTGTTTTCTATAACTCAACATCTAGCTTAGTGGGTTCATCTACTAAGCTTATCTGCATAATGTTGTGCATTATCATCTTAGGCAGGCCTTGGATCATAATCTAATCGTAAATAATGCATCCAACCTACCCAACTCTATGATTTAAAGCTCCATTGGAGAATCAAAGCCTTCCATTGGATTGAAAAGGTTCAAAAACCTAGAAATTGACTCTTAGATTGCCCACATCGAAGTTTGGGGTCCATTTTTATTAAAGATCATGCATGGATGACCAGGGACTACCATGTGGCAGAGACTGTGGCGCGTCGGAGCCGATCGCTGCCACCAGTCTCTAGATTTGGGTGATCCAAGAGTCAATTTTGTAGGTTTTTAGACCTTCTGATTCCAATGGAAGGCTTTGGTTCTCCATTGGAGCCTTGGATCATAGAGTTAGGTAGGCTAAATGTATTATTTATGATTAGATTACGATCTAAGGCCCGCCTAAGATGATAATGCACAACATTGTGTAGATAAGCTTAGTAGATGAACCCATTAAGCTATATGTTGAATTAAAGAAAGAGACATATAGTGATATACTGCATTTTAGAAACTGCAAGATGCATAAAATTCTTTTGTTCTACTTACTGAGTTTATTTATGTTGTTTATATGTCATCGTGGTCCTATAGATGCTCTGGCAGGTGGCATTTAGGGTGATTTTCTTAAGTGAAAGCCGAAGCATGACTAGATTCGATTTATTCATTTATTTTAATACATTCATATGATGACTTTGTAATAACGTAATATTTGTGATGGTTCAGTTGAATAGATACTCCACTGTTATTTTATTTAATTGAATTTATTAATTACAAATTTCTTATGCAAGTGAGTTTAAGGCTTTGAGCCCACATGTGATAGATCCTGGCAGATAATCCTTCGACTCAAGTTCAGCATGGAAGTAATATTTTTTAGGGTTGAGGTGTTGCATTAAGTAAGAGAGATAATATTCTTAGCGAAGATTAAAACTCTGATGATTTAGGTGGCTTTTACTGTATTGGCCACCATACTAGTAGCTTGGTGGTTATTTGGTTATGTATGGTAAGTTTGTCATCCGACCTAATCGAAACATGTAGTTGTCTACCCACTACGTCTTAGTGGGGCCTTGATTTCTAATTTTGAGATGTTCTGTATGCATAGCTTAATATATGAAAACAAATAACACAATTAATTTTGACATAAATAAAACATCATGATATATGTAAGAAATTTGTACATGAGGAAAATTTCCTATATGTACTCCTATAATTAATTTCATTTTGTTGTTGTTTACATCTATTTTCATATTTTTTGTAACATTATTATTCGTATTAATAATCACATTAACATCATCATCTGTATTCATATTTTGATCATCCGTTATTACAAATACAAATCCTATACAATTTATAAAAAAATAAACAAGAAAATCAAACTAACAATAGTTTATTGGTGAATGAGAGATAGAAACCATTATGTATTTATTCATATACGCATATTTATAGTTATTTATATATTAGGGTCAGTTACTAGTATCCAACGTGTGTACCTTACTCTTACTCTATTTTGGGAGTTAGTAATGATTTTACCTCTATATTTTGGGAGTTGGGTAATGATTTTGCATCTACCTTTACCTATTGGTAAATTTTTCTATCATACCTTACTCAATTTAGGGTCGGGTTGGTGGGCATTCATGAGTACTTTATCTAAGTTGCACCCATGCCTATAAAAAGAGAAAATTTAAAAAATTCCCTTTTGAAAGGAAAATTGTAAAATTCCAATTTCCAGGATAATATTTTAAAACTCTACCATCATGGAGGAAAATGGAACCCATGTGGGTAAGGGTATAATTCAGGTCATATTGTACCGTTGTACCGGTTTGGATAAACCCAAACTCTAATCCTACAGGGTTTAGGTGAACCCAAACCCTAACTTTAATATTAAAATCTGACTTTGGGGCGGGTTGGCATTGGTTTAGGTTGAAATTAGGATTACTTTCAAACTAATAAAAGTTGAAATTACCGATAGAGATAACAAATTTTTTAAACATTATTGCATTTGTATATGAATAATTTATACGTGAATATATTTATATGACTTATGATTTATTTTTTGATAAGAATGACTTATGATATATTTGGTTTTAATGAAAATTGATCTTTTAACTAAAAGATAATTTTAAATACAATGAACACAATAAATTTATATATAACAATCAAGGTAAAAAAAGAGATTACCTAAAATCACAATCTAAAGTTTAATAAAGTGAAACTTATATATCTCGTAGTTAATTAGTATATTTGCGATAATTTTAAAAATTTAGTATATTTATAATTATTTGCAAATAAAGTTAATATAAATGTAATATATTCAACTTTTATGAATAAAAGCACACAATATTTTGGTCTTAAAATAAATATTTTACAATTTAATTAGGCAATGATTATTTGGAATAACTTTTATGACAACTATAGTTAAAATACTTAATGCATAATAAATAAAATCATTTTAATAAATTAGAGAGAATATCTTGTTTGGATTAGGTCGGATTTTGATATTGAGTTGTTGATGCAAAGTCAGCATTGGCTTCAGGTTTTCTTAGATTGGGTTGAAACAAAGTCAAAATTTAAAAAAAGTTCAGAAAAAGTTCAAACTTAATTTTGAAACCTAATTGGGAAAGAAAGATTTGGAATAATCCCATACCAAGTTGCATTGGTACGCGTGGCCAATGTACTCAAGCAACAGCCCAATGGTAACAACAATTTACGGTGTGTTTGAAAATTTGCAAAAGTTATCAAGTTAAAACTTTTTCAACCTAAAACTTTTCATTCTCAACAACTACTTTTTAAAATTATTTTTTACACATTGTTTTATACAACAACTACTAATACAACTAACTTATTTATTTTAAATTTATTGTCTTTTCTCCTCATCATTACCCCTACAATATCACATCATTTTCTACTAATTTAACAACTTTTACATAAAAAAATTTTTATCAGAAATTTTATAACTTGCCAAACACACCCTTATATTTTAGATATGCGTGCACCGAATATATGAAAAACGCAAATAAAACAATGTCGTCTCGTAGTGAAATTCATACAAATTGCGAACCCACAGAGCAGATGGTTTCACATGCAAGCTTGATGCCCAAACTAGGAGATTTAATTTCCGTGTTCAGCATATATGCCATTGAGCAGTGACTCGGGCAAATGAAATTAAAAATCGTAGGAATTATTTGTACCATTCTATCTGCTCTTTATTTTAGACTAATTTATTTCACAGAGGCCATAACCCTCCAACTTTCCGCTTCTTTTTATGCGGACTGCGGAGCATCAGTACGAGCAGCCTTGTCATTTTTGTCCATTTTCTAATTCCTTACTAGTTTCCCCCTTTGTAAAAGGCATCCGCGTGCACACTGCATCATGCAAGGCATTCATTTCATCCGCATTATCGATAAATAATAATAAAAATACCGACTCTTAAAAAATAATAAAAACTCCGGCGAAATGCCGATAATTGGGCACCCCAAAAATTCACGATCATCGTTTTCTATCAAAAAAAAAAAAAAAAAAAAAGAAGAAGAAATTCACGCTCATCCTTGGATGAACTAGATTGATTTCTCAATGCTTTTTTCGTCGCATCTACATCCCGTTCCACTGTCCCGATAGCAGTGATCCTCAAGCCTGCCGGGTCATTCGTTCAAATACTCACCTACCTACGGGAAGACACACGAGAAGCACGTGGGGTGGGATTAACGATGGAAATCCCATTATTTTACGCGGCAAGTCGACAACGATGTATTGAAAATCGATAGCAAAAGTCAGATGATTTCGAAAAATCCTATTATTTTAATCAGCAATCGCCCATGTGGCTGAATCATAACGGCCAGTTCTTTCTCTGCTTCTTGAAATCGACCATAACGGTTAGAAAGCTGCCTCCGTCACACCTATTTATACGTAGGTGGGCTGATCTGAGGTAGAGCGAAGAGAGTCAACAATCGACTGTCGAGACGACAATGACAACGGGTATTGGAGTAAGGTCTGTACTGGCTTCCCTTGGGTGGCTTTTGTTCTGTTCAGTGGCTCTTGCTGCCACTTCAAACTTTGATCACTTCCGTTTGCAACTCCTGGTAATATCCATCACATCATTCCATTAATTCATTTGCATTAGCCAACAAACGACTGCAGCACACGTATCAACTGTTTTGTTGTTGCTGCAGTGGCCTGGTTCGCGATGCACATCCGTAGATGTGGGCGTTTGCTGTCTGCCTTACACAGGAGACCCAGCCGTGGACTTCATCGTCATAGGCTTCCAGACATGGCGGAGAACGGTCCGCCTCACCAAGTGCAGTAATGAGCGCTTCTACGTCAATGCGGTACATGGGTGTTTTTTTTTTTTTTCTTTTTAAAAAAAAAACCCATTCCTTTTCAGTCAGAAACTGGACAAAATGTAAAGGATTAAAATGCCTATGCATACCAATATATATTATCAATATATATAGATTTTTTTCTCAAACTAAAATTTGGTCTTGAAATGCGACGGCATGAATGCAGATTAAGAATGACGTGCGCAGCGGATTGATAAAGCGGTGGACGAATCTGGGCTGTCCGAGCGCAAGCCCGCAAACTATGTGGGAGGGAACGTGGGGCATGTCAGGCACATGCTCAGGAATGAACGAGACTAGTTTCTTTGGGGCAGGCTACAACCTCGCCGTAAAAGCCAATGTCCTCGGTGCTCTTCGCAAATACGGTAATTAATAAGCTAGCCGACTAGCTCTTAAATAAATAAATAAATGAATCTTATGACATGTCCCTGCCTAATTTCTTAATTAATTTTGGAACAGGTATTACTCCAGCAAACAACAGGCAATACCCAATAGCAAGCGTCCGGAAAGCGCTGCAGGAAAGCATAGGAAAGAAGGTAGTGGTGACGTGCAACAAGAACGCCTTCGAAAGTAAATCTCAAATTGACAATGTGTGGGTATGTGCGAACAAAGAAGGCACCGCTTTCGTCGACTGTCCCCACACCGACTCTTCCTGCCCTCAAAGCGTTATGTTGCCTGCCTTCACCACAGACATGCTCATCGATTCTACACTGACTCAGCAGACTACTAGTACTGCTGCTCTGATGTGAAGAGATGGTCATCTAGCTTTCTCACCCTCACTGCTTGCATGTTTTATGGTGACAATAATATAAGGAACTTTACAAATATAGTTTCCTGCTGTTCTTGCTTATCGTCTCTCTCTCTCTCTCACAGTCCAGATACTGAACTGAATTGAGAGGATTAAGCTATTAACTAAGAAGAAATAATCTAATCAATAGAAAACTAATTAGCAATTATACCTTCAATGAGATCAGCTGCACTAGTCTGCATGGCAACGAGGTAATTAGTGATTATAATAAATAATGCTGATGTTGCTGGGAAAGGAAACGATTCCCATATTGTTCTTCTTATTATTTTTTTAAAATTTTACCCACTCCCAAATCATTAAATTCATCACCCTAAAATTTTAATGAAAAAGCATATGATATTTTTTAATTAATTATAAGATATTATATTTCATTTCACATTACAATCAAGCTCGATCCAAATACAACAAGATCTCGTATAATAAGGTCTCTCCCAAAGTTGAACTCCCACGTGGCACGTGGAGAGTTAGCCGCTGTCCATAGTGTAACGGTGCCCGTTGGCAAAGTACATGATATTTTTTTTATTATTTTTGAATACTTTTAAGTATATTTTATTTTTAAATACAGTGATTTATGCTTTAAGTATATTTTTATTTTTAAATACAGTGATTTTTAAAAAAAATTGAGTTAAAAATTACAAAAATATCACTGTATTTAAAAATAAAAATATACTTAAAAACATTCAAAAAATGGTAAAAGCTTAAATAAATCAAACTCTATATATTTTTAAAAAATAAATTTTTTTGGGGGGGTCCTATGCACCATGCACCAGAACGTATGGTGTATCACCCCTCTTATAAATATAAATTAAAAAAAAAAACCCTCAATGATGCACTTTTGGCTCTTCTGTCTGTAGCCCAACCTGCGTGCGCACTTGGCGATAATTTTTCCCGGTTGGATGCATCGGACGAAAGGGGAAAAATTTTTATAAGGAAGTTTTATGAAATGATAGAAGTAGTAATTAGAAGAAAAATATAATAAAAATAAAACAGATAATATAATTGTCCATAAATTGAAAAAAATTAGAATGCAGGAAACATAATTAAAAAAAAGGAATAGTTAAGAATCTAAAAATATAAATGAACCTTCTATTTCAAATTATAAAATAGACATGATTAACCCATTTCCATGTCCATGTACATTATTGAGTGGGAGTTGTTTATAATGAATAAAATAATCGGTCAAAAGCGCCCCTGCTTCCGGTGGTTGAAAATTCGAAGACGCCCCGTGCTGCTAGTAACACCGTCGCACGTGTTTTCAACTGATATTTTAAAAATTTTAACAAAACAGTATCATTTGCATTTATCTTTCTGTCTTTTTATGCTTTTATAATTTATACTTATAATTAATAATTTACGGAAATACCCATTTATAAACTTTTTTTTTCTGGGAAAAGCAGCCTATACCACTAGAGTTTACTGATAAAATTTTTGAAGAAGTTAAAACATGTCCCAAGTTTTTGAGGAAGTCCAAACATTGTTGACTGATAAAAATTTACTTACTTTTGAGAATAAGGTAAGTCTGTCAGATTTAAAGATGCTATAATATAATTCTAATCATGTCTAAATACGCTGTAAAAAATTCAATGAAAGTAGATGACAAGAATTTTTTCTTAGTTTTTGAAGAAGTCCAAACATTGACTGATAAAATTTACTAACTTTTGATAATAAGATAAGCGTGCCACGATTTAAAGATGCTATTATATAATTCTAATAATGTCTAAATGCATCATAAAATTCAATTAAAGTGAATGACAAGTGTTTGTATTATTTATATATGGGGAGTGACTCCCTATAAATATTTTACATTAAGTAATTTACACAAATGGCTACTTTTTAAAATTATGTCTAAACCATATAATATGTAAATTAACATGTATATATTTGTAATATCAAAAATACTTTAATAGAAAATTGTATGCTATAGATACTAACATCATAAATTAAGATGTTGAGTAATATTTTAAAACACTTGAGTGCAAAATTTTAACATCATAAATTAAAGTTAATGCATTTTGATGTATTGAAATTTTAAAACACTTGAGTGCAAAATTTCTTTTTTAATTTTTCTTTACAAAAATATTAATCTAAGTTATTTAATATATAAAAATAGTCTTTTAGACAAAAAAACTTTTCCCTTGTTCACAATATTATATGTTTAGCTTCAAGCAAAAAAGTCCACCTTTATTTAAAATTTCAAAGAGTCTACAAATGGAGCATGAATAAATGAAGAGACCCCCATTATGTATAAGAGAAATGATCTTGTTATTCTAGACCAAATAAATATCTTATTTAGTTCACGTCAAAAATCCTATTGTAAACAACTTTTTTTTGTTTTTTCTTCGTACACTTGTTTATCTAAGTCTATTTAATATATAAATCAAGTTTTACCATTTTTGAATATATTTATATATTTTTTTAGATTTTTAAAAATAAAGATATTTTAAATACATACACATACATAGATGTTTAAAAATTTCAAAAAAATAGATAAACATATTCAAAAATAGTAAAAATTAATTTATATGTTAAATATACTTAGATAAACAAATGTAAGAAGAAAAAATTAAAAAAAATTGTCGTAAGTAAGTTTTTTAAGGTGGGCTAAGTAAGACATTTACTTAGCCCAGGTTAACTGGATCACTTCTCCATATATAATATGTTTAACTTACACTATTTATTTTTCTTCGTAAACATTTTTTTAAGTGGTTTTATTCTATAGATCAGTTTTTGTCATTTTAAAATATTTTTACATTATTTTTATTTTTAAAATTAAGTTTTTAAGGAGTGACAAATTATTTATGCCCCCGAAGTTGATTATTTTAAAAATAAAAAAATATGTGTATAAAATGGTAAAAGCTTCTATTTCAAATTATAAAATAGACATGATTAACCCATTTCCATGTCCATGTCCATTGTCGAGTGGGAGTTGTTTATAATGAATAAAATAATCGGGCAAAAGCGCGCCTGCTTCCGGTGGTTGAAAATTCGAAGACGCCCCGTGCTGCCGCCCGCCAGTAACACTGTCGCACGTGTTTTCAACTCATATTTTTAAAATTTTAACAAAACAGTATCATTTGCATTTACCAAAAACAACCGCTAAAATATTTTGTATGTTTAGCTTCACGCAAAAAAGTCCACCTTTATTTAAAATTTCAAAGAGTCTACAAATGGAGCATGAACTTGTTAAATGAAGAGGCCCCCGATTATATATAATATGTTTAACTTACACTATTTTTTTTTTTTTGTAAACATTTTTTTCTAAGTGGTTTTATCGTATATATCAGTTTCCGTCATTTTACAATACTTTTACCTATTTATTTTTATTTTTAAAATTAAGTTTTTAAGGAGTGACAAATTATTTATATGCCCCAGAAGTTGATTAATTTAATAATAATAAAATATATATAATAGCAAAACTTAATATATAAATTAAATACACATTTATGAAGAAAATTCGAAAATAAATAAAATTAAAATTAAAAAACGAATATTGTAAGTTAAGCACATATATAGGCGTACCTCTTAAATGAAATATATGCGCGCGTTCCATATATACGTACCGGCGTACAAATGTTTCATTGAAGCCTATGACTATGTCATGTGCTCATTAGTGTTTCGGTACGTCTGCCTCCAAAAAATAACAAACTAATTAGCAATATACAATTTCCTGAAAACCATGAAATGAAAACTAACCTCCGCACTCATTATTTTAGTGGACTTAGTTTTCTTCATAATTATCGTCACTCTTTTTTATTAAAAAAGTATATTTATCAAACTTTCTTTTCCTGACCAAAGGCACCTTCTGGTACCGTGGGTAGTAAGTGAAGAGGTTGGGAAGATAATATTGTGTGATATAATAGAAGCAATGTAAGAATAAAAATATTGCAGTTGCATGAGAAATAATTGAAATTAAGTGTTAAAATGAATAAAATAGAATAATAAGATAGTTAAAATATATATATATTTTTAAAAAAAGTGTACATGTAAAGAGATGAGAGATTATTTCTCACCAACCTGTGTTTCCAAAGGGGGTCCCTGTACCTTGAGGAGGAAAGAATGCCCTGTCATTTTCCCTTTTCAGTGCCTGTTATACCTCCCTTTATAAAAAAAAAAGAATGCCCTGTCATTTTCCCTTTTCAGTGCCTGTTATACCTCCCTTTATAAAAAAAAATAGTTATGAAGCATGTGCCTCCTTTAGGTCCTGGGTCCCATCAAAATATTGATGAAGAATTACAGTTTTCAGCAGTTCGGGTTTACTTGTTTTCGGAATTCCTGGCATGCATCTCACTTGCCTTCCATTTCGTGCATGCATGGTGCATGCTGTCTCGATTTGCAATGGGATAAGGCTTTGTCGGGTGTACATCATGGTTTTTTTTTTTATGGGTATTTATGATCATTTCAACTGATATTTTTAATTAAGCTCTGAGTCATTTTAACAAATTCCTTATAACATGTTAACATCAAGCCCGTGGTTTCAGGTAACCCCCTCAAAATGATGGAAAATTCAATCTATTTATGTCAACATTATTTGTTTCGTTATAAAGTCAAGTCTTATTCAAATCCAGTACGAGTATGAGCCACATTTGCTTAAAAATAGTTATATTTATATGTAAATTAAAGAAAATATTTATATCAATTTACATATGTGTTAATGCCTAGTAATACTTTATTGAATAATTTATCCATATAGGAATGATATTTTAGATAATTTAAATTTTAAAAATACTACTTAAAAATCAATATTGAGCATTACATCATTTTATTATATTGATTTTACATGTTTGCAGATGGAGTTTAGATATAGTGATATTAGATAAATGAAAGAATTTTCATAATAATATAAGTAATACTAAATATAAAACATGAAATAAATTTTTCATTAATTACCTCGATATTAAAAATGAAAAAAATTACGTAAAAATAGAATTTCATAAAAGCATCTCCTTTCTAACATAATTGCTTACAATGATTTTAATTTATCAATCCAGCGGCACTCCCATCAAACAGAAGAGACAGTTGCCAATGTACGCTGTCATGAACCAACTGAGCTTAAGGAGTGTGTCTCTTGTCCTCCCACCAAAGATCGAATCTCGATGTCTCCCTTGGTGTGCTTCATTGATTGTGGTGGCATTTAGTCTTCCTGAGCTCTATGTGAGTGTCCATGGGTAGAATATTATTAGCAAAAATAGAAATACTGTTAGATAATTATTAAAATATTGAATTGAAAGTTGTAAGAATATCTCACAATCTTGAATGTAACGAAGATTGATTGTGATGATTGTAATACACGTACCCATCCAAAAAAAATATACGATGTCATGGAGAGTCAAACCAGGTCGCCTCGCCTACGGCGGCAAGACCAGTACCCCACGCCCGACGTCGCGGCGGGTGTACATCGTGTTCATAATAAACCCACGTGACTGAACGTGAAAACTACAATCCTCAGCTTCGACAAATGGGAATGGGTTAATATTCAATAGTTTATTATTTTTATTTCTTAAAATTGAGTTAATATTCAAAAGTTAGTGGTTGGGGAAAACGATGATATACAGTTAGGCGCCCCAGGACATTTATTTTTGCGCAATCTGACGTTAAATTACCAATTGACGATCCTTATTTCGAGGTTTACAAATAAAAAAAATTCTTAATTAAGTTGCTAATTAAGCACCAGGCGACGCGTGTGATGAAGGTGCTGGAGTACTTTTTCTGACGCGTCGTCCGTATCTAGCAGCCACCGAAGCAAGTACCACAAGCCCACATGAAACCCGTGGGAAAGCAAATGCCCTTTGAACTCCAGGTCGTTCACAATGCATGTTTTGGATGCGAAATAATGTCACTTATTTATATACACAACAATGCACATGATAAATACTAATTAAATCTCAACTATTAGATAAACTCGTATCCATGGATTTAAACCATCCAAAACCTACATGAATAATCCTAATGAAATATATATAATACAATATTTTATAAGAAGCGTAGAACCCTTGGACTGTCCATCAATTAAAGAAACCAAAATAAGAAACATGAAAATCACCAAATTCAATATCACATCTAAAGATTAATACCTTGTTTCAACTTGGATGAAAATTCGAGTCTTCAATACCTGTAGCTGTAGTCGTCCACCTATCCTCCTCTCTCCTTAGGTTTTTGATGCGTACAAACTCTTAAATATCTCCTACTTTATTCTCCCTCTAGGATTTGTTCGCACGCCTTAGGTTTAGGTTAGAATTTCCGCACCTAACTAATGCTAGCAAAGATCCTTATAGAATAAAAATTTATTTCTAAATTAAATGCACATCCTAAATTCCTAATTTAGCGAGAGTAAAACTTCTGATTAAATTCAAAGCTATCTCTTTAACCGTATCTCCCCTTTAACGTTATAACAACTCCCCTTTGACGCAATCTATTTAATTGGGAGGTTCTATATTCAATTCAAATTAATCTTATCCTCGTGTGGGTCCTACATATTAAAATTTAATAAAATGAAATTATTTATTTTACCATAAGCCATACCGTTGCCCTTTCAAATGCAACTCAAGCTTTTTACTCATTTTGGCAACCACTAAAATATATAATCTTCTTTACACCATTCGACGTCTAACTTGGGTATTTCAAGCTCATAAAGTAACTAATATTTTATACCCACAAAATAAATGATATAGTCAATATAACTCTTCCATCATTATGAAATTGCCACATCATTTAGTCAAAAATTGTACTTTTAGATAAATTATAAAATACCTCTAATTCTTGCATGCATCAACAATTACCCATTACTAATTTGTAAATATAAAAACTTCCACATTTTCATAACTATCGTTTCTTATTTCACCTATTTATTTGATATAAATTTACAAAATCATCTAAAAATTTAAAGCTTCACAAATATAATATAGAAAAAGTGGAAATAAAACAGGAACAACTAGAGTAGTTGTATAAAAAGACATGAGAAAAATAATTAAAATACGAAAGTAAAAAATATAAAAATAAAATAATTAAGATATAAATTATAGAAGCTGAATGTTAAGTGTGATTACTTAATTACTTTTACATCTAAGTGCACGGATCGCAATACATATTTACACGCGCAACACGCTGTAAGGCTAGAAGTAAGAATCAGTAGGCGCCTGCGTACCATCGGGGTCCCCACCTACCGAAATTTCCTCAAAAGTGAACGTAGGCAGCAAAACCATGTGACACACCCTTTTGATCCATTTACCAACCAAAAGCCGATGGAAGAATATCAGTATATAAGTAATGCATTTTGCGATGGAAGCTACCTCCATCCACAAATTTCACTCCTTCCTTCGACAGAGGCTAGCTAGCGAAGCTGATTGCGAGGTAGCCTTGGCCAAGGGAATGAGGGATACAATGGCTTTTAGGTTGGCTCTAACGGCCTTGTTTCTGCCGTTTCTCCTTTGCTTCTCCTGGGCTTCTCCTCATGAAGACATCCGGGCTTTGGCTGCGCTCTCTGACTTCGATTACTACCGTCTGATCCTAGTGGTATATATATACATGTGGGAGAATTGCTCTAATTAATTATTTGCTTTTTAAAATTTTTTTAAAACAATATTAATATTGTTGCATGCAGTGGCCTGGTTCGATCTGTGGTGCTGGGGCTTGCTGTGAACCGTACACGGGAGATCCAGCAGTGGACTTCCTGGTGCAAGACCTGCAAACTTGGAACTCTACCAACCAGGTGGCGGGGTGCAGTGGCGATAGGTTCTACATCAATGCGGTACAATTTTCACCTGCTAATCGAACTTTATATATACATATCACTGAGAAGTTATTTTGTGCATTTACATGCATCGACAGTCAAAATGCCCTCACATGATCATCTACGTCTACTTTGTCTATCGTATTTAGAATGTTTCTTTCATTTATGGTGCATTCATAAATGCACAAGATAAATTTTCATATATATATATATATATATCGATGTGATTTATGCACAAGATAACTTTTCATATATATATATATATATATATATATATATATATGTCTATGTGATC
>JAXCLR010000105.1:6308591-6356591 GCA_035584095.1 Annona squamosa
TCATTAAATCATAATTTACTCCACTCATTATATTTAGAATAATTTATTCTATTACCATACCAATTTTCATCCCAATCAGATATGTATATGAGCTCAATCTGAAAATTGTCCAAATTTAATGTAATAAAATAGGTTGATGTAAATAACAACTTTAAAATAATTTTTTCAATATCTAAACTATTTGCTGTAAAATTTATATATTGATAAATAATTGTATAAAGTTCATTGCATTTTAATACATGTGGGGCTCATTTTTAATTAAATGTACCGCTATTCCAGTGCAGTGCTGCACCGGAACAACTCTCATATATATATATATATATTCAGGTATAGGGTTGCTGAAATGGGTCCCACATGATCATAAAATTATAATTGACTCCACCATTGTATTTAGAATAATGTATTCTATTACCATATCAATTTTTATCCAAAAAAAAATATATATATATATATGGGTCCCATCTGAAAAGGACACAAATTTAATATAATAAAATAGTTTGATGTAAATAACAATTTTAAAGTAGTTTTTTTCAACATGTAAATCATTTGCTATAAAATTTATAAATGGATAAATGATTATATAAAGTTTTATTGATGTCTAATATATATATGTATATATAATAAATGATTGCATATATAAGAGCCGTTCCGGTGCAGCACAACTGCACTGGAACAGTGGTACATTTGATCAAAAGTGGGCACCATACATATTAGAATGCAATGAAACTTTATACAATCATTTATCCATATATAAATTTTATAACAAATAATTTACATATTAAAAAAACTATTTTAAAGTTGTCATTTACATCAAATTGTTTTATTACGTTGAATTTGTACTATTTTCAAATGAGGCTCATATACATATCTGATTGGGATGAAATTTGACATGGTAATAGAATATATTATTCTAAATACAATTGATGAAGTATATTATAATCTGATGATCATGTGGACCATTTCAGCGATGCTACATCGGAACCAATTACTTCTTATATATATATATATGTATATGTATATATAGAGATATATATATATATTCTGGTGCAGCATTGCTAAAATGAGCCCCACATGATCATGAAATCATGATCTCTTCTATCCATTGTATTTAGAATAATGTATTCTATTACCATACCAATTTTTATCACAATCAGATATGTATATAACCCCCATTTGAAAATGCTATAAATCCACTGTAATAAAATAGTTTAATATAAATAACAACTTTAAAGTATCTGATTGGGATGAAAATTGGTATGGTAATAAAATATATTATTCTAAATATAATAGGTGGAGTAAATCATGATTTCATAATCATGTGGGGCCTATTTTTGGGCAACTGTATTCAGGTTATTTAGCTAGCCAAAGTGACTGGCTATTTAGGCTTGCCACAAAACCAATTTTTATAATTTTTGTTGTTTTTGTTGAACATGTTAAGTGTATTTAATTTATAAATCAAGTTTTACCTTTTTTTAATATATTTTTTTTATTTTACACACGGGAATATCGATGTAATTTTTTACTCGTGAAAATAATGTCCCTATATTTAAAAATAAAAAATATATAAACACATCTTAAAATGATAAAACTTAATTTAGAAATTAAATACGCCTAACTTCACATGTTCATAAAAAAAAACAAACATATAAGCTAAACAACCGGGCACATTTGGAACCCAACAGCAACTGACCACGGGGGATCGCCCCTCTTTTATGTACAACCGCTATGAAGCCACCAACGTGCGTGAGCCTAGGTATTGCGCAGGACCCACGAATGTAGCGCCGAAATGATAATGGCCCAACAGGACAGAGAAGAATTCAAGGTAGGTCATCCATCAATGAAATATAGCAAGTCGAACCTTTCTTAAGAACGGATCCTAAAGCGGAAGAATTGGCAGACAAATAAAGGATAGATCTCAATCAGTGAACACAAAAATCTTCGGAGCAAAACCTGTCCTCTAAAACAGAATCAAACCACCGGCCATTTATTTGATTTGAGAAATCAGTATACCAAATTAAAACAAGAAATTTGAAGCTACTTTCCATATATTCCATTTTATAATTAAATACCCCTTTAAAGTTCAAAAGATTATTGGAAAATGAGCCCCCCAAAACCCTCTTTAGAATTTCGCGAGTTATGCCCTAGAACCTTTGATTTGAATTTTTTTTGTGTTGAAAAAGAAAGGCACCCCAGTAAGGAAGCCATGTATAAAAGTTAAAAACTAAAAGAGGATGAGGATGGTGATGGTGTATCTACAGAAATACATAGCAGTTATGGTTTCCATGTTTAGAACTTAGAAGCCAGATTTCCGCATGCAACCTCAATTTCCTCCTCCGTCATTACAATTGTCTCATCACTCTCGAACCCCTCGTCATCAGATGTGTTTTTTTCCTTATCATCACCAGCCTCACTTGTTTTCCGCTTCTTACTTTTTGCAGGATCAGCATCTATGTTATCATACTCCATCTGGTACACCTGCTTACACGCAACAGCCTGCTTGTAGAGCTCATCTTTGGACGGAGAACCAGTGCTATTTCCAGCCTTCGCAAGTTTTGACAACTCTTCCACAACATGGGGAACAAATCTCCACTGTTCCATCATGCTCTGGACATCCTAAAGATAAAATTAATGAAGCAGAAAGAGATTTTAGACCAAACAAAAGTCTACCAGTCAAATAAACTTGAATTGAGTATAACTGAGAAATCAAGGACATGATTGCCAATTTGCCATAGACAACAAGTATCCATCTCACACACACCTGGTTTTCCTTCAGTGCTACTATAGCATCTTCCAGACAAGTTATAACACCTTGTGCAGCTATTTTCTTCAAATCACTTGAATCTGGCTGTCAATGTGAAATGAAGAGTGGATATCAAGAACTTGGCCAAGTCCAAATAGTTTAGGCTTAACGAGAATAATAGACAACAGTAGTAGTCATGTAATTGCAGCAATTCAACATTTCAATTCCAGATCCACAAAAAAGTGGAAAAATAAATACCTATTAGATCCAATTCATTTTCGATAGAACTGATCATAGGTGTTGTTGCTATGCAATATATGACCATAGTTCAGTAAAAAAGAATGAAGGGAAGCTCTACATTCACCCTCCTACAAAGGAGAAAGCTTAAAGTTCACCGCTCAAAATAGAAGTAAAAACAGCAAAAGAAGAGAAGGTCCGAATCTAGAATTTGGATGGTTGCACATCCTAATCTCAGCGAGAGAACCTGTCCAAATCTGGCGGTGTGTTTAGGAAGAACTATCCATCCAAAATTTGCATTTCTCAGTATTTACCAATTGAATAACATGGGAACGGGCGCATCATTTGTTTATTGCACTGACGTAAACTGAAAACAGAACCACTCCTAGTTCATAGCTTAGGTTTTTGATAGCCCTTGGAGCTAAAATTAAATGGCATTTGGCTTAATCTAGAGCAGCTTTTTGCAAAAAGTTCAAAAGAAACACATAGCAGCATAATAACTAGCAAGAAAGCCAAATAGATATGGAGGGGGAGAAGGCACTGCATTATTTTATAGTCTTCAAGTAGATAATTATAACAGAACAAAAAACTCACTTTCTCTTCTTGACTGTCCAGCCACAAAATAGTTTTACTCAAATCATCAACTGCCCACTCTTTTAATTTGAAAGGAGAAAGATGCATTTTTATGGAATTTGGTGCTCCACCCTGCATGATAACCGATGAAAGATACCATCAAAATGGCAATACAGAACAATAAAAAGAAATGAAGGTCAGAACAGAAAATTGACTTCTCCTCCATGCTGAAAAAGTGGGGCCTGGTAGTAATAACAATGTTCATAAGAACAACGGTATTCACATAAGATCTACTCTATGCATATTCATGGATTCCAGAACAGGTAAAGAAGTAAAGATTCCATCTAGTTTTTGTGTAACGACTTATTCACATACAGGACAGATGGGGCTGATGTCGAGACCTCTAGGAAAACATTCTTAGACAATGAATGCAGATGAAGACATTACTGAGAGGACCAATTGGTAAGATCCAGCAGGACGTAAAATACATCAAGGGAATGCAACAGTATAACAGCTAGTAAGGAAAGCAGACTTAACATGTCTTGGCCATGACAAGAAAATTCACCAAGAACAGGAGGAACCAGAAGGACAAGGAGGCTCTTAAAGGCAAGAGAAATGAGCTGGATCAAGTAAAAGGCAAGATGAAAAGGAATATACTGGAAAAAACATGCATGGAGCCATGGAGGTACATTCACTCCCAAAATTTTGACCAAGAGAGAGTCCATGACAGAATGAAACAACAGAACAATATGCGAAAAAGATTGTAGGAACAAAGTGTAATTGATGATGACCAGAAGGACCTCGAGGGAGACAACAAAAGTAATCCCATAGTATCGTTGCAGTCTTTAGGTAAATCATTTTCTCATTTTTTAAAGATAACAACAGAGAAATCTAAAGTGCAAATGAATAGAAGGAAGAGGCAACAAAATGGGTATTTGAATTTTTTTGAGATCCATATAATGAGTATTGGGATGAAAAAAAAAATGTTCCACTCACTCCTGGTTTAGAAGAACTACTCTCTTTTATATTGGAATTTTTCCCTTCTTGTTGTTGGGCTTTCTGATGTTGTGGCCTTACTTCAGCTGCAAGCACCAAAAAGCTTAAAAGCATAGAATGATTGACTAGTGGAAGCAGGACTTTTGAACATTATCAAGGTAATTCCAGATGCCAGCAGCAATCATCAAATTCAGGTCAATCTGCACATTGTTTGGTCAATGGATCTACGAAGAAATGAATTCTAAAAGATGGAAGAGAGGGCAGGGAAAGATGCTAACAGGACTTAATAGAACACACATCAGATCCGACCAAGAAACTAATGGTTGGGATATAATTGCAATTATGAATGGATATGGTCTCAAATGAGTGTTTCCTGTGAGCTGAATTTCCAGGTCCTCTCGGTCTCTCCTCGTGATAATTGCTTCAGCACTTGGAAATAGCATTTAGATCACCTCTTGCACTGACATGTAGCTTGTTCTGTCTCCGCCATGGCTTTCCCGCATGCATGAGATAACGTTCAATGTCAACCAGCTTCCTATGCTTATAACACTCTGATATCCATTCCTAAATGAAAATTTACAATTGTGTAATTAATTTTACTGAACATGCAAACACAAAAAAGTGAAACAGCTTGAAGTATGTGCCTTCCAATGCAAGTCTGATGTGGTGCCATTTTTAAGGATTAGTTGTCATCATCCATGTACACAGAATTTCAGCCTGACAATCAAATTAAAACCAATGAATGATGACATAACCACAACAAGAAAGGCTTACTAAATTGCCATACTTTTTTGAACTATTTGCCATTTGTACCAAATACATTAGCAGTAGAATAGATGCATGTATCATTGAGCATCGCATGAACACTCTTCAGGAGCCACTCCACAAGGTCTATTGACAAGCTGTCCAATAATTTTGATGTCCTTCCCCATGGATGAAATGGCTTGAACTCAATATCTGAAACATCTATGCCCTCTTAACAAGTAAAACTAACATGGAATGTCACATGGCACAGATATGTCAAGCCAATCCACTCTCCAGAAGCCACCCCAAAATGTCCAGCAGCAAGCTATCCGATACATTGATGTTCTCCCATGTGAGTGAAACAGCTTGAACTCACATCTAAGCCTGCTCAACAGTGAAAAAATAACACAAAACATGAGAACAGCACATGGCAAAGATAGACCAGGTGAAGCCACTCTTCAGGTACCACCATGGCATGTCTAACAACACATCCAATAAGTTTGACACTCACTACAAAAAAATGAAAAGCTTGAACCAAAATGTTCAAAATATCTAAAATCCCTCTCAATTGTTAAAAGAATGCCAAAAATCCCAAACAGCAGCAATTTAGAAAAGGTAATCAACTAAAAAGTGGATATGTTGGAATGCAGATTTCTAAATAACATGTTGGCATGAACAGTTAAACATTGAGTGTATTGAAACATCTACCTTTGAAACAATGGTTCCACCATCAGCCTCAACTTGTCTAAACTTGGGAGTATTAGGAAATGCACAAACAAGCAACGTACAGTCTGAGGTCCAGTCAGGTCTATATTCACCGCCCATTTCAAGAGCTTGTGAACGGAGTATTCCACGCTCAGGATTTATAAATCCTGACAATGCAAAAATGACCCCATCCTGTCCAAATAAGAATTGCAATTAAAGGCATGGTCAATATCCCAAAAGCCATGAAAGAAGGACAAAAGAGGAAGAGCCAAAGAACATCAAAACATCTCAAAAGTAGATTTACCAGAAGCTTTGAGAAGTCCAAAGAACCTTCACCGGAAGCAGATTCACCATTACCTGCAGCATTTTCACAATAGTTATACACTTCACAAGAAATTCAACATTTCAAAGCAACCACAATGGCTAGTCTTCAATTTTTAGCACATATTTTTCTACATTATGGGCTCCTACATTCCAAAACAACAGCTTCGTAGTTCCTTGATGAACCAGCTAGAAGTGACATGAAAATTGAATATTAGGTGCTTGAAAATTCTCATGAATTTGAAGAACCTTGAGACTCTATCTAATTTCCCTGACCATGACTCTGTTTACTTCTCGAGTGTAATAGTCACAGCATGATAAATGAACCAACTTTTCCAATCTGAATATAAGTGATGAATCGACCTTGCATACTCTGGTGATGGATTAGTAGAGAGTGGCCTAGATCGTTATACTGTTCACATCTAACATTTAATCTCATTCATCCCTTTTTTCCCTTTCATTTTTCTCAATGCATATCATTAATCAATGCTTCAGAATTAGTTAACCTGCTATGAACTTACCAACATCTTCATTCTTTTTTCCATAAGGCTTGTTCCCTCTGTCTCTAGTGCTCATCGAGGAAGGAAGGTTCCTTTCTCCAACCTTATGACCCCCATAGCTAGATTCTCTATTTGACATGGTATGGGAGCCTTCAGAGACCACATAAATTTCCAGCTTACATAGCAAAGCTCAGAATAATCAGATTCATGTATTCCATGAGATGCAAGAAAACCTGGCAACAACAAGAAGATACTAATTTTCCTTAAAAACTAAAATCTTCATAAAAGACCAACACCGTAATAAAATGAGCATCCTTTTAACCAAGTAACCCATAATAGTGTTTAAATCCACATACATGAAATTATATTTTTTTTAAAATAAGGAATAAATTGATCTCGTGAAAGCAATATGAAATGCTTGCACAGCAAAGAAGTTTTGTCTAGCTCTCAATCTTGCAACCGTTGAAAATATCAAATAAACAATACGGACTTACTAAAGAAACAGATAAATGGTGATGTTTAAAGGATTTATTAGCGAAATAAACACTCAAAGGTGGAGGAATATTTTGTATCCCGTTCAGCTTGCAATCAGTCGGCAGAAGTCCTCAAAGAATATTAGTATTAAGACAAGGTGTAACCATCCTCCTTGGATGCGATTAAACAACTAGCATCTACACAGCAACATAAACGAGATGGACTGGGGTATGGAAGCGGATAGCACTCGCGAAGAATAGGATTCGCTCAGATGTCATCAAAATAGAAAAAAACTTTCATTAAAACAAAATTAGCAAAAAACCAGTACATTGCCGGCTGCAATCAAGAAATGGGCTCACGAATCACTTCTCAGGAGACGGACATGAATGGCAAAGGTGGTCATGTGCCTTACTGTACGATGAAGAAACAAAGAGAAAACAAGAGACCCTCGCTGAGCATGCTTGCCCTTCACGGTTTCTGAAATCTCTTTTCTTTTCTTTTCTTTTCTTTTCTTTTTTTTTTAAAAAAATAAAAAAATAAAAAAGGGAAACGAATACAACATTAGAAAAGGGAAGTTGGGTATCACCTCTAAAATGGGAATTCGTGTGTGGGAGGACGGAGATGTCACGGTGGGAACAGCAAAGGGAAGCAGCTACAGAGCAACTGAACAAAGGCAGTCGATGAGTCGATTCTTCTGCCGCGAGCGAACTTTTCTTACGGGAAGGTGTGGGACCAGCACTGCAAAGGGGGGATACGTAATCCCGATCGTTGATGTACCTCTACTTTAATTAGACGGAAACAGAAAAATCATCTTATTAGCAACTATTAAGGGTTGACGGTTCAGGAAACTTTTGAGAGTGTTAACTCAAAAAAACAGGTCATATGACCTAGCAATTTTTATCCTGTTGGCGGGTGTGGTATCTTCGTAATTCCTTTAAGGAGGGTGGTGCATGGCCAAGGTTTGCTGTTACGCTTGAATAGTGCGAGGATTTCCTTGAAGATCAGAGAAGAGTTAAGTCCCTTATGCTGAGTGGCAGCTTGGACTGACCATTGGTGCCTCGGTGGACCAAACCGCCATGGAGGGCTTTCAAGATCATTGTTGATGCAAGGAAATACAAGGCTAGAGATTTCACGGGCTTTACTGCGGTCATTAGGGATTCTAAGGGCTTCTTTATTACTGCTTGGAGGCGGTGGGGCAACATGGAACCCCTATTCATGGATGCCCATGCTTTTCTGTTGGGGGTCAAGTGGGCTGTCAAGCTCACATTTAGGAACATACTAATTGAGATCGACTCTCTCCTTTTGTATAACTTTTTGGCAAATGAAGGACCAATTTGTGCACCGGCGAGGGTTCTCATTGAGGAAATTAAGACTTTGCTATCCATGGCTCCCTACATATCAGTTCATTATGTATTAAGGCAGGGAAATGTTGTTGCTCATGCCTTAGCTAATTTGATGTCTTTTTTTGTTTTGGATCACCAAACTTAGTAGGGTAACCCCCCAAGTCATATTGGAAAAAATTTGTGCAGACAATTTTTTTGGAAATGAAATTATAGATCACTCAATCTCGTTACCCTTCCACATTGAAAGGGGATCGAGATAGGGTCGTTTCCGTTCATTAAAAAAAAAGCTGCCATTATAGAATGCATCTTAATTAGAAAGATTCATTTTGTCTAATAACTTTAGAATTTTGTACAAGCTTAAAACTTAAAATTCAGGCTAAGTGAATTTTAATTGATATGTTGACAAATATTGAATATCACATCAAGGTAGTTTTATTGAAATAATTTCAAATATTTTAATCCAAGAGCATTAGCAATACATGAGACACTAACCTATTTTACTCAAAGGAATTATCCTATTAGCCCTGGCTAAGCAAATGTCTCACTTAGCTCACTTTAAAAAATTTATTTACAATATTTTTTATTTTTGTCTATGCAGTTGTTTATCTAATTTAGTTAACATAAAATCTAGTTTTATCTTTTTTAATATGTGTATATATTTTTTTGAAATTTTTAAACATCTATGTTACATATGTATTTAAAATATCTATATCTTTAAAAATCTAAAAATATATATTCATATCGAAAATGGTAAAAATTGATTTTTATATTAAATATACTTAGATAACATAAGTATATGAAAAAAAAAAGAAAAATAAAATTGTTGTAAATAAGTTTTTTGAAATGGGTTAAGTAGAGCATTTGCTTACCTTGGACTATCAGGTTCATTTCTCGTTTACTTGTATTCATTTATATCCACAAAATGAAAAGTATGTTTGGGAAGCAATAGAATTTTTAGATAGGAGTAATGATAAAATATTTAAAAACATTAAAGTACATAAAAATTAAATATATGAGACATCTATGCCTAGGCTGGTATATGAATTTTAAAAGAATAAATTTGGTGTACTTAGCTTTAATGCACTCGGTTGTATAACCCTCCTTTTATAAATCTTTTATTTTTTCAAAATTCATACATGGGCCCAAGCATAGATGTCTCATATATTTAATTTTTATATTTTTTAAAACATTTTGTTCTAGATTTTAAAATAAAAGACATTTCTCATGTGTTAGAGCAAAAGAGCAGTAACTTTTTAAAAAAATTCGAAACAAAATATTACAAAAGAAAAAGTAAAAAGTGTATATACATTTTATAATTCAAAATAAAATATTAAAAATAAGCAAAAAAATGCAAAAATTATATATATAGGACAAGTAAAAAATAAAAAAGATAAACTAAAAATAGATAAGTTAATTTTATAGAAAAATGTAAAGAAATAATTAAAAATAAGATAGTTGTAGAGAACGAAAAGCTTTTTATATAAGCAAACACACTTGAATTTTAAATGTTTTTAGTGATCATTTTTTGATTATTCACAATTTGGATGAAATAAGATTGGATTACGAACGAGACAAGAATTTAGGATGGAAGTGTATTGAGAAAGAGAAAATTTATATTAAAAATGAAAAGGTAAACCATTATTTTTTAAAGAATGGAAAAAGTATTTTTAGAAAATATGAAATTTCATAGATCATTTCGTCCTATTGATGCACCATCCCAAATTTGGGATTGAATTTAGTGCACCCTGTTGTATTAGCTTTAGTGCATTTAGTGCAATGCATAATTTATTTTTATTTTTAGAATTTGAAATAAAATATCTAAAAATATTAAAAACTATAAAACTATATATCTGAGGCATCTATACTTCGGTCTACATATGAATTTTTTTTAAAAATTAAAAAATTACATATGTAGGTGCGTTAAAGTTAAATACACCCCAACGCACTAAATAGAGCTCGTAGGAATTGGATCTAGTGCACCCAGTGCAATACATAATTATCTTTTTACTTTTTTTATTTTTTTATATATTTATATATGTCCAAGCATGAATGTCCTATATATATAATTTTTACATTTTTTGCTTATTTTTAATATTTTATTTTGAATTATAAAATGTATATACACTTTTTATATTTTTCTTTCTTAATATTTTATTTTGAATTTTTTTAAAAAAGTCATTGCTCTTTTGCTCTAACATGTGAGAAATGTCTTTTATTTTAAAATCTATAACAAAATGTTTTAAAAAATATAAAAATTATATATATGTGTGACATCTATGCTTGGGCCCATATACGAATTTTGAAAAAATAAAAGATTTATAAAAGGAGGGTTATACAACCAAGTGCATTAAAGCTAAGTACATCAAATTTATTCTTTTAAAATTCATATACCAATCTAGGCATAGATGTCTCATATATTTAATTTTTATATACTTTAATGTTTTTAAATATTTTATTTCAAATCTTAAAAAATAAAAAGTAAGACAGTAATCCATGATAAATATTAATAGCTTTTTATTTTTAAAATTTAAAATAAAATCTTAAAAATAATTAAAAAATGCAACAACTATATCTACAAGACATTCATGGTTGGGCTCACATAAATATATAAAAAAAGTTTTAAAAATAAATTGCATATTGCAGGGTGCACTGAAATTTGCACAAGATACAATTACTCGTAAGAGACGCCTTCTTATTAATAATTTAATATGGAGTACAGTACTCGCTCCCGCCTTGAGAATGAAAGAAAATTTAAGGTTATTCCTGTATCTTCGTTCAAAAGGGGGAAGTTTTGTTTTTTTTTTTTTTAAATGACAATGATTTTTCTTTTGCTAATTATTTTGACTTGAATAAAATGCAAAATCTAACGTTATAAGCGGGAAAATTGAGAAAATCATAAAAATTACGATCGACACACTGTCGTTTGGTCATTACTATCACCCCACCCCCCAACCCCCCAACAAAAAGAAGTGCACAAAACTTCCATTCCAGAGAAAAGGTATACAGTGTGAGTGGTTTTCCCTCTAGCAACGATACAAGTGAAAAATTGTCAGAGAGAACCTACAGCATCAGACAAGTTTTTGCATTTTCCATTTCCATGCACTGGTGTGGTGAATGATGACTGCCTGCGAACTAGCATGCAGGACCGAATGACTCAAGTATAGCCTCGTCCAATCCACATGCCTTCCATCTTGGAGAAGATGGATTAACCACATCCCTACCGCATCCCAGCACCACTGCACGTGTCCTGATGATCATTCGCAAGCCGATAAAAATTACAGGCAGC
This sequence comes from Annona squamosa, assembly GCA_035584095.1. Lineage (NCBI taxonomy): Eukaryota > Viridiplantae > Streptophyta > Magnoliopsida > Magnoliales > Annonaceae > Annona > Annona squamosa. Next base: position 6,320,511 of record JAXCLR010000105.1, read on the forward strand.
ATAAAAATAACCAACCTCCTTGTTGGAAGCATTGAATGGATCAAAAGAAGCCAAAAACAATTAATACACCAATACATAATAATCGCTTATAGCATATATTCTTTTAATTATAATAGTACATGAACGATGAGGCTGTAGCGTACAGAGTGAACGAAGTCCATCAAGTGTCACCGCTAAAAGAAATCAAAACTCTAATTGATAAAATTGCGAGCTTAGAAATCATTCATGCTGTAGGACAAAATGGACTCTAGATCAGAAGGAGGTTTGGTAACATTAGTGGCTCTCCTAATTTCTAGCTTGTAAACAACCCGTCGTATTTGTTTTTAAGGCTATCAGTAGGCCATGTCGTAGAAATAATTTAAACCAAGATATGATCACAAATTTCACCTGAATAGTCAATCTTTTTTTTTTTTTTTTATCAGCTTGTAACAGTTGATTTATTTTGGGTCTCCTTTTTCTGCCTTCTCATTCTCTTATTGTCTCTTTGAAAAAAGAAGAAAAAACATTTTATGCAAGGATCGATTTTATTTTCTAAAAGAATGGATTTTGCGTGAGTGTGTGTATATAGGTATACTTTCCGAAGACCAGTTTCAATACCCAACATACAGTGTGTATCTCTTGAGGCAACAAGATCCATCATTACCATTAAAGAGATGACAATCAGAAGGAAACACTAAAGAGCTTAAAGAAATCAGTACCTCATTCTCAAGTTGATTCAGCATTTCAATTGACGCATCCAAATCACCTTCGTTTGCAAAGTATACATCAGCCAAGGATTGCTCAGATACATCAGGAAACCGAGTGACAAGATATGCGAGGTCGACCTCAAAATCTTCCCCCCTGGTATCCTTTGCTACTCCAGAATTGGGATTTTGAGAAACTTTACCCTCATGAACCATCTGTGGGGAAACCTCATTGTTAGCTGGTCTTTCAACACTGGTCCATTGACCATGCACAGTCTCCTTATGGCTCTTGAGAGCATCCTTTTTCCCATCTTCTACACATTCGTGTTAAACAGTCTTGCCATCACTTGATGTTATTTCCACAGTGACATCTTCCTTATTGTCAGCAGTTCTACGCACAGACGATGGTGGTACAAATGATGGTGCATAAGGATTCAAAGGCTTGCCCAGCTTGATCTTGTCAACTTGCAACCCAGAGACATCTACTATGACAAAAGAAGAGCCTTCCCTTAGTTGATCGTCTTAAGTGTCCATCAATAAAATCATCAAGCTTTCTGTTGACCATATGATATCAGTAAGAGTGAAAGAAAATGTACAAAGAAATTTCTTTAAAAGGAAAATAAGTTCCATGCATTCCACTAAAAATTTTTTAAAAGAAACACAACTTCCATGCATTCTACTGTCCCCTCCTATCCTTGTGTATGTAATACATAACTCTGTTGTAGTTCCCTTTTATAATTGAATGGATCGCAAGTTACAGCAAGATTTACGTAAGGCAAGAAAATTTTAAGGATGCTTGCAATTAATGCCTACAAATTTGGAGATGATTGCACATGAATATTAACCCCAAATTTTACAAATAAGGTTATGGCTAATGCCATAACTTTATAAATAGGGTCATGTTAGGATTAATGTTAGAGCAATGTAAATAGGGTTAAGAGTTAGTTTGATTTCAACATAACCTAAGTTGCACCCCGTAGAAACACACATGAAATTATGCACATCAATAACCATATGCCAGAGTCAGATTTGGTTTCAATCTGTTTGAGAATAAATACCTGCACTAGCATGTTTAGGGCCATATATATTATGCAGAAAATGCAAAGGAGAAAAAGCATAAAAAAACTGTGAATTTGATAATAAAATTTCTCTCACCAAAATTATAACCTGAGCATGCAAGAATTGCTAAGGGAATTACTTAGTTGACAAAGATCACAAAAAAAGAAACCACAAACAAAAAATATCAAAAATTCATGATCTCATGATAAACTCATGTCACGATAAGATAAAACTCTTCTGTTACTCAAGTCTATGTGTGTTTGCTTCTTTTCTTGGCTTATCCCATCCATAAATATAGTTCATAATTATGTTATGTTGTTAGGGCAACCATATAGCAAATCCATTGTCATATTTGAATTTACCACAAATAAAAATGATGATTTGGAATTGTTACTATGTTTTCTTACCAATGCAGCCAAACAAGCTCTAACACAAAGTCTTATTAGTTTCAGGCACATTTTTTTCTAAGATCATAACACAAAATGAACACCAAGTCTGTCGACCTCATACTATCCAAATTAAGAATGTCATAGTTGAGCACCTGCCATAGGGCAGTTGGTAACTCATGCGGGCATGACTGCCCAGCGTTGGGGTTTCGAGTCCCCCTCTTTGCAAAGTGCAAAACCAGCAACAGTTGTGAGTAGGGGTTCCAACTCATTAAAAAAAAAGAAGAAGGGTGTAGTTACTGTCTCCAACATTATGAACTCATATTCAGAGAATAATCGAGATTATCCACATTCACTTACATAAAATAGGGATTCAGCCAATAAAGACAAATCAACAGTCATCCTCGCAAATCTCACTCCCAATCATGCAATTTAGATTATGGCCATTTTACTCAATCTAAACTTGAAAAGCAATGTAACCATTAATCCTTTTAAGCGAATTTGTTTCAGTTGGAAACCTTGGAAGGGACTAAAGTCTAGGAAACCTGGAAAAGGGTAAAACCAAGGACACTTTAAGACATATAGAGCCCGATAGCCTGCTCCCGGGATCTTATACCCTTTTTTTTTTTTTTTTTGAAAATTTCTCCTAAACCATATTAATATAGGTGTATTTAATATGTGTATAAGTTTTTATCATTTTTAGAATATTTTATATATTTATTTTTTATTTTTGAAAATCAGTGGCATTTTAAGTAATTTTAAATTACTAAAATGTCACTAATTTTTAAAAATAAAAAATAAATATCTAAAATACTTCAAAAATGGTAAAAACTTATACACATGTTAAATACACCTGGATTAACATTTTTATAAAAAAATTTCAAAAAAATAAAAAAATGGGTATAAGCTCCCGGGAGCAAGCGATCGAGCTCCAAGACATATAGCCCAGTAGAGGATATCATTCAAGGTAGAATCAAATGCATAATAGCATTCGAGTTTTAGCCGGGTAGAAACTTAGATAATAATGATTATCATCACTATCATCAAGCCATCTAATTGAATTGCAAAATTGTACTTTTTGTAATCTCAAATGTGGAATGTTTAATTTGCATACAACAGCCTGTCATAATAACGCATATCGAATCAGTACCTATTCTATGACAGTAGCAGTGGTATGCAATACAACTATAGAGACAACAATGGAAACAATTTATGTGGCCTAATATGGCTGGTAACGGTAGTAATCTCAAACAGACCAGTATTTAAAGAGATAATGAGTCTTAAGTCTAAAACCTAAAGTTTTAAAGTGGTGGGAGCTTGCAGGATTAATAGATAGTAAAACAACTTCTTAAATCAGGCGATCAAAACTCCACTACAGTGCTCAGACGGACTTGATTTGAGCTATAAATGTGCACTTGAATAACATCAACCACCTTGGAAGTTTATATTAGAACTTAGTCATAAAGTAAATTGTTGGGTCCAGGTAAGAAGGCCATGATCTAACAAAAAAAAAGTTTTACCTTAATTTTTTTCGGATATAATCGAAACATTTATAGGTTGGATATCTCATCAAACTACATTGATCAGACCCCTTCACGCACCAAAGCTATTAAATAGTCTGGTTGTTGAGTGTGTTGTCTCGTAGACAAGCACACCCAATTTCTACACACGGCATACATAAACAACCATCTCAACTAGTTGCTTAGAACCAAGACAGATTTAACATAAAACAAATCCATAACTAAATGCTACTGGAATAGCAAGGCCTAACTGATCAATTGGCAATGTCTAAGAAGAAAACAAAATGGCACCAACACAGAATCTCTCACTTCCAAAACTAAAATAAGATTGAAGTCCAGTTTGTGAACTTACACAATCAACATCAATTCATCCAAAAAACACAAAGTCACTAGGAGCTCAAGATCTAAGTATCCTAAACATCAGCCCATGTGGCTGCTTATTCAAACTGAATTCGATTACCGCAATATTCATCCCCCAAACCATCTATGTTCCATTGGGCTCCTCACAGCAAAAGAAGCAATTATCAACTAGCGATTACAAACTTCCAAAGAACCCAATCAACATCTCTGAAAATTCAAGGAAAAAACATTCAAGAAATCAAAATCCATATGCCCGTTCCATTTCTCGTATGTCTCCTTTATCCTTTGAGTGATTAAAAATAAAATCAAGCAATCTTATAAAAGAAATCTCAAGATAAGTGGATTCGAATCAAAGCTACCTATAGAAGAAGTGCTCTCAGCATCCATTGTCCAGAATGGAAGAAAATTTCTCCAGAATTTCAAACTGCTAAGGCAAAATTGAATGACCCATTGGAAGAATCTTGGAATTGAGAATGAAAGCAAGAGGGAAGGATAAAAAAAAAAAAAAATTTAAAAGGAAAGAAAAGAAAAAAGAGATCACACCATAGATGGCAAAGTCGAGAGGACGATTGATAAGTGGCAGCTTGGGAAGTAGATAACTGCTTTTATGAACATAAAAATGATGGTTAGACGTGGGTGATACATAAAAGTAGAAACGTTGAAGGACCATGATATTTACTGGGGGAGTGGAAATATAATGATACTCTTGAAGAGCAAGGTAGTCCATGCACCTGCTTGGAAGAGAAATGCTGGCAGGTGGAAGACTTTTTTTTTTTTTGGCCAAAGCCTAGCTGCTCAATGGCAATTCCGCTGACGGCGGGAATCAAATCCTGGCAGGTGACCATGCACGCCCCCATCTGAACCAACTTCCCTAAGGCAGGTTCATGGCGGGCGGCAGACTTGGAAAGCATTTTTTTTACTGGTATTTTTACACGTTATGGTTATAATAGCAGGTAACAAACTAACTTTTTTACAACACTCACATTATCTTTTATAATTTTTATAAATACCCCGCTTCCTCCGAAAGTCAATAAAAATCCCATTACTAAAAAGAATGAATTTTTTACGACCTCAAAGGGTCTTCAATTCAAGCCGTCAGTTGTGATAGCTAAGAAATTTTTGGTTTGCTTGGAAAGCACTTTGGAGTGGGTCTAGTATTGAACTTATTTTTTACTGGCGGACTGGTCCAGTTTGAACTTTCGATTCAGTGCTGTGGAAAGAAATACGGCGAGAGTTGGACTCGGGCAGGAAGCGTAATAAACAACCGGCCGGTTGCTTGGAAAGTACAAAATGACTGATTTGCCCACCTTAGGCGTTTTCCAGCAGTTGGCTGTTGCATTGAGTTCCATGGTTTTGCTATATCGAGCCACTGGATTTCATTTTGATCAAGGCCTCGAAGATTGAGAAATAAGTGGCAAGTCATTGAACACAAAATTTACGGATCTACTAAAGGGGATGGCGTTTAATATTTTATCCTTGTGGGCATAACATAAACTATTTTAGATTCAATTCCGAGTATTACCCATGAGACAATCATAGATTTTACCCATAATTTTAAGGCTATATTTATTTAGAAGAGAATAAAGGGGGGAGAAAATGAGAATAAAATGAATGTCGATAAGGTGAAAAAAGGAAAAAGTAAAAAAGTAGTTATCCTAAAATATATAAAAAAAAATGATTGAAAGAATATAAGAAACGATTCGAATGTAAGAACAAAAGTGTGTTTGGTACATGTTAAAACTTTTGATGAAAAATTCATGGCATGAAAGTTTTTACAATGGGGGAAAATAATGTGTTATGACAAAAATAATGATAAAGAGTAAATACAATAAAGTTAAAATAGATAAATTAGTCGTATGAATAATTACTTAGCAATTTGAAAAAGTATGATAGTTGTATCGAAAAAAGTGAAAAAATAATCAAAGAACAAGATAGTCATGTAAAGTGAAAATTTTTATTTTAAAAAGTTAGTGATGTAGTGGGAATAGAAAAATGAATATTTTGAGAATTATGTAATTAATAGGAAATGATATGGGTAAAGTTAGAATAAATATACATAATGCGATGTAATTGGTAAGAAAAATAATTGAAATATAAGGATAAAAATGAAAAAATATCATTGTTATTTGATAAATAATTGCCCTTGAAAAATGTAATCCAATACCATACCATGAATTCCTAAGAAATGACCAATATCAATGTCTCCTTAGAGTGTGTTTGGGAGTGGTAAAACTTTTGAAGCAAAGTTTTTTATGTAAAATTTTTTAAAATATGAGAAAATAATATGATATGATAGAAGTAATGATGAAGAGTAAATAAAGTTAAAATAAATAGATTAGATACATAGGTAGTTATGTAAAAATAATTTAAAAATATAGTAGTTATACAGGAAGAAGTAAAAAAAATAATTAAAAAATATAATAGTTGTAGAGAATAAAAAAATTTAGATTGAAAATTTTTAATTTAAAAAGTTTTAGATATTAACTAACATCCCCTTAGTTAAAAATGTTTTTTGTGTTACAAATGCCCTGTAATATAGAAAGGAAAAGGCTAAATGCACCCCAGTGCATTGTGCATCTAACCTATTTTTTAAATTTTATTTAAATGTTTTTATATAATTGTTAATCTAAGTATAATTAACATGTATATCAATTTTTTACCATTTTTTGAAAATTTTTAAATATTTTTATTTTTGAAAATCAATAACATTTTAGTAATGTTAAAAATCAGTAACATTTTTAGTAATTTAACATTATTGAAATGTCATTGATTTTCAAAAAATATCTAAAAATATTTAAAGATAGTAAACTTAATAGACATGTTAAATAAACTCAGATTAATAGTTGTATAAAAAAAAATTTTAAAAAAAAATTAAAGCACACTGAGGCTAAGTACACATGAGTCGGAAGTATCAGCAAAGGAGAAAAATAAGGAACTGGATACTGACTTTTGCATCTTATTCTTCCCTCCTCCGTTCTCTCCAAAATAAACATACCTTAAATACCAACTATGTTCGTTAACAAGAAATTTTTTTGGAGATGATCAAATTGCCGTTGATGTTTCTTATAAAAGGGACGTTTTATGCGCATTATATTACAAAAAACATGATTTTAAAACATGCAAGATATCAATACACACACAATGCTTTATTAACACACAATGCTGTAGGCAAAAGATAATTTAATTATTTTAAGAAAAAATGCTTTATTAACTAACACAAGCTAACCGCATTATCATATTTAAATTATAAGTGAAATATATAGTTATCTATGCCCATTTTTATGAATGTATCATGACGTGGGTGAATGGAGATATAATTTACGATCAGGATTGGAATTAACCTTTTCTAAGGAAAAAAACCAATCGCCTTGTAAGGTGTGGGACATATCTGCAATTCTGCATCAGACGAAAAATCCTGATATACCGTACACGCAGTGAACGGTCCCGATGGATGGGAAAAAGGTGGCGGAAGGACGAATCTCGGACTATGTAATGGACGGTCCTGATGGATACAGAATGATGGCGGGCAAAGTACAGGAGATCATCCCGATATCGAGCCTCCTGCTGCTGCTGCGGCGGGGGACTGAGCGAGGATTAGCTTCTAGGAAGAATGGCGACAGCTCTTCTTCCCCTCTTACCTCCACCGCCTTCGTCTTTCTGTGCTTCTACTCATCACTCTCCCAATCACTGCTTCTTCAGGTGAAATCTCCGCCAACCAACCCATCTCTCTCCCTCTGTTGTCTCTCATTGTCTTCTTTTATATTCCCAGCCATCCTGTCCAGCTATCCGCAAATGGTATTCGAGGAGTTTCCAGCAGAATCCTCGCCGTTTCACCATCTTCCTCAGATCCCATCTCGGATAACACTTGCTGGGTGCAGAGAAGGGATTTGATGCTCTTTGGTCTCTCCTCTTCAGCTTCTCTTTTCTTTTCATTTCCAGGTCACCCAACTTCCGACTTGTTCTGCGTAATCTTTTGTTCATGCCTTTCAATATTTCTAAAATAAAAAAATTATAGTCTAGAACTTGGATTTTTCAAGCTTCGGCAATTCACCCGAAAGAAAGGAAAATATATATTTTTTTAATTTTGGGTTTTTCGTCTTAATCATAAATTTATGTCTGACATCTACAGTGGTTGTAATTAAGACACTTTTAGTGAGGATTAATTCTTGGTTCGGAAATTATGTTCCACTAATTTAATCGGAGATATATGAGCATGCTGTGTGAATACTATGAATCTGTCGTTTGCCACCATCAACATTGTCTTTTTTACATGCCTTCTTTTGGTTTTTTATTTTTTTAAAATTTTGGAATCTCATCATTATTATGATCTATCCTGCAATTTCATATCTGCGATGTTTTCTGTCTGCAGACTTTCCTCTGAATAATGCGCATTTATTGGGTAGTGTTGTTTGATCTACTGATCAACTTGTACCATCGATGACTGAACTCCTTGTTATTTTTATATAGAACATTTTTGGGATGTAGGACTTGTCACTGGATGAGCTTTTGTTGGTATATATCGCATGTGGGTAGTATGTTATAGACTGATGGTTCTGTGAAGTTGCAATTTGTATGGCTTCATTCAGATTGTTTGACTGATCTTTCCTGTTTTGTTTGCTGTTTTAACTACTATAGCTTCAAGTGCTTTGGTTGGGACCAAAGGAGACTTGAAAATGGCGACTCTGGTTGATGACATAAATGCATATTCTTTCCAGTATCCAATGGAGGTGCCATCAAAGAAGTTTATCTTCAAATGGTACATGAACTTCTGTATTGAAGTGAACTTCCGACTTTGAAATCCTTTTTGCAGTTGGTAAATTTCATCTCTTGTCACTACAACGAAATGAAAGTTCATCAATTATGAGGTTTTTCATTTTCAATTTTTTTTTTTTTTTAAATTTCAACGTGGCATGCTAAGTACTTGGATGACTTTGAAAATCAAATGCCTCCATTTCAAGTTTCACTTTTTCTCATGACCCTGAGTTTGTAAAATCTGGATTTAAAGACGCACTGAATAATTCTATAGAAATTTCAATAAACATATGTCAAAATGATTTTTGCGTGACTATTAGCATGATGGATGTAAAATGTAGATGACATTTTCAATAAGTACGAATGGGTAAATAGATCTTCTTGCAAATTGGCACATGTATTTCCCACCTTATGGGGCATCTGAATTCTTACTTTCTTGCAAAATTATTTTCTGAAAAAACTTGTGAAATTATTAAAGCTGCATGATTCCCTATTTTCTACTAGCTTTGAAGTACATAGACCTGCTTCAAATTTCAAGGAGTGATTCTACCGAACAACTTTATACATCTCACCTGCTTCTCTCCCTATTATCTCATTTTTTCCTCTCTATCTTATTTCTGGCCTCTAATATGACACGAGGTGGCTAGTGTGAGAAAAAAGTACAATTTAAAATGTAGCATTACAACGACAATGATATAGAATACCAAATGGATGCTTGTTCTTGTTGAACTGAAAAAACTTCTTGGATGGATTTCTGTTCATCAGGTATTCCTTTTTTATTTCCAAAAGGGGAATTTTATTTCTATATTGGGCTGCTTTGGAATGCAAGATTAATGTAAAGCTTCACTTCTCTGCCTGTCATACTCTCTTGAGTGCAGCATGGAGTGGTGAAACGGGCCCAATATCAATTATGTTGAAATAACATTTTTACAATTTCCACTAGAATTTATTGTTGAAATTTAGTTTCCATGATATTATGTGTCTTAGTTGTCTTCACATGATGACATACTTGCTTTTGAATATCATGGAATTCACTCAAAGTTGCCAGCATTGAATTCTGTACTGATATGTAAAAATCTAACCTCCTTTTGATTTAATCATTTGCCTTTGTTAATTATGAAATTAGCTTCTTTCATCTATTTGTGAAGGGTGGAATCAAGAAAACCTGAACGATATTCATCGGCTGCACCTCTTTCTCGTATGTTAATTGAATTTCACTATTTTTTTTATGATTGTTTCTTTCCTCTTTAACAAAAATGTATATTTATTACCTTCTAAGTGTTCTATGAATCCTTCTTTTTTACTTTAGAATAAAATTTATCGTGCGATGTGTTGTAAAGGACTTGTTTGTTTTGGCATAGTTTGGAAGGCAAAGAAGAGAAATCAAACTGGGTGGTGAAAGGATGTCAGTAGGTGGATAGTTTAATGCAAGTAAATAATAAAATGAAGACGAAATACATAATGAGGTACAAACCAATACAACACAATGATAGTGGAAGAGATTGAGTTGGAAGTGGAAAAATGAACTTATTTGCCACAAAAAAGGTGGACTACGAAAAAGCTAATGCTGATCACAGAGTGTGTGCGCACCTGTGTAGAACTTGGTAAAAGGAAACTGGGAGCTTTTGTGTGTGTGCATGCGCGCACGCGCATTGATTTCTGATTCTCAACCAGAAATTGTGGCATTACTTGATTCACAAATATTGCATTTTGCTGGAATAGAGGCATAAATGAACAATTCTGCACTATAGACCACTTCTCTGAAAAGACAATATAGATGTGTCTGCAAAATCCCAACTAAAGATATCACATCAACTGATGGTAACTGTTGTTACTGATTCAGAATCTAATTTTGTAGGCTTCTCTGATATCTATAGTGAAATTCTTATGATTCTCTCTCTCTCTCTCTCTCTCTCTCTCTCTCTCTCTCTCATGTTACTGTTATCTGAGATTTCCTGAGTGCATGTTATCCATAGAATTTGCTGATGCATAGACAGTGCTGAGCTTTCAAAGAAAGGTCAGGACTATTGCACTTACCACGACTGTTTGGAATGTGGTCCATTTAATCATTTGGTAGTTAGATCAGCAATATGAATGTTGGACCGAGTATATTGACTACTGACTGGTTCTCCTGCATTGTCTACCAACAGTAATGTGCTCCTGTGAAGCACATCATAACTTCAATATCATAGCCAACAATAGTTTTGGTGTAACTTCTGACTGATTGTAATGCGATTGCCTGTAATGCAGCTGATGCGCGGCAACGTATTGTGTCTGAGCGTGTTGATATCATTGACAATGTTGTCATCTCAGTTTCGGTAACCTCAATGAAGTTATTGTTTATGATAAAAGTTATCAATCGACCATGTCCTGGTTTTTATTTTGATAATGTCAAATTTATCGCATGCAGATAGGCCCTCCCAATTTAAGCTTTCTAAAATCAAAAGACAAGAGTTACTGGGATGCTAAAGATGTTGCTGATTCTGTTCTGTCTGACAAATCTGCATTGGTATTTCAAATTACTTTCAGCTTATTCAACAAAAGAAACCAATTGGAGAACAATTTGTGATGCAATTTGTTATAGGGATGGTATTACTGTGGAACTGATATCTTTAACTTACTGTATTTAAACAGTTGGGCACAATCAACTCCTATTGAGTACTGTAAAGTGTTGTTTGTTCAGAGGCAAAGGAAAGTTTTTTCATGTGAACAGTGGCCACAGCAATATAGCATTACTCTGTTGATTCTGGGTGATGTTTAACTTCTGTAATCTTATCTGTTCTACAGTCACAAATAAACATTACATACTTTTTACAGTTTATTTAAACAATGTAAAGTTGAAACCAATAGAACCAATAGTCAAAAAGTAAAATTACAATTATTTGGCTTGCATTATTTTCGCTGTCGCTGATGTTATATAATTCCATTAGCCCATGTTATCAAAGTGTTATCTCCATCCAAGTAGCTTCTTAATTATATTGGTAATAATCGAGTTCCCTTGCAAAGTTGGAATTGCAAAATTAAGGGTGGACATATGAGACCTCTGATGGTTTGATGTGTTGCTTTCTACATGCTTTCATGATATGGTTTTTGTGATAACAAGATAGATTGGCAGGCTCAAGTACTTGAAATTGTCTACCAATGCATAATTCATAAATTAATTGTCGGCTTTGAGCATGTTAAGTGTGGCTGTGAAACTCATCTCTGGTTTAAATATTCGTTTGTTTTTCCACTATCAGAAAGGTTAAGCACTTCTAACAATGAGAAGTATTGATGCAGCGTATCACGTCCGATCAGCGGTTGGCTGAGAGTTCAGTTCTTGATGCACATTCCAGCCATGTAAGCTGAATTTTTTTTTCCTTGGTTCTTTTCTTGTTGATGATTGACTGTAGGTCAAAACAAAGCTTATGCCATGTGTTTGATTGCAAACTCTGGGATTCAATCTGGGCTGGTTGCCTGTACTCTGAATATGCTAGCTGTTGGTTATGGTGGGTCTTAGCCTGTGCACAGAAGGATACTCGGATTATAATAATAGTTCACTGAGTATATTTTGTGAGACTGTTTAGGGGGTGTTTGTTTACATCAAAAACATTTCAAACTAAAACTTTTCACTCTCCACAATTATCCCATTTTTAAATTATTTTTACATTGTTTACTATACAACCACCCTACTTTTCAATCATTTTACACAACTTCCCATATATCTAACCTATCTATTTTATCTTTGTTGTCTTTGCTCCTCATCATTGCCCCTGTCATATCATATCATTTTCTCTCATTTAAAAACTTTTGCTCAATTTTTTTATCAAAAGTTTTATCACTTCCCTAACACACCCTTAATATATAAAAGTTTCCAGCTTTCCACATTGAAGATCTGCCCTTGGACCAAAGTTAATTATGATGATGTCACGTCAATATTTGAAATTACTAGATTGTGGTGCAACTCCTGGACCAACATCATTTGGTACATTTCTACCATGAAGATGGACTTCACTCCCACAGTTCCAGTATTACCCAATGTGGAGATAATGACTCTGCACTTTCATTTTCCCGTTGAAACTATAATTGACTGGTGTGGCAATCTTTTTGTACTGTGTGTGCAGGTGGATGGGGAGCTTTATTGGTACTATGAGTATCTGGTTAGAAAATCACCTACAAATTCTGTGAGTACTTCTGCACAAGGGTATCCACAGATATTAATTTGTGAATCAAATAGCTTTCTCTATGAACTGCTTAGATTCCATCCTGATTTGCTTGACAATTATTGAATAGAATGCCCCACTGCATCTCCTTCACTGATTTCCCTATTTTGGAGTGGATGCAGGTCCAAGGGTCATCAAACCTTTATCGGCACAATGTTGCATCAACTGCCGAGCGAGATGGTAAGAGTTGTAAAACTTGGCTTGTCCTATCTACCATGTTGATATGATCTCTCTGTTAGACAGATTTTTTGATGGATAAAGTCAGATACTAGGTGTTAGAAAAATCTTGGATTCATTCTGAACTAAAACACCTTCATGATTTTATGGAAGTGCTAAATGAAAATAAATAGTTTTAGTATTGACAAAAAGAGACCATAAATAGGATACGTAAATATGTTTATATATGGTAAGTATAATTGATTGACATACAAAAAACATCAATGATGAGATACTTGCTTTGGGGCTTCTCTAGTGATGTCCATAATTTCAATTTGGGCAAATTCCATATATACCCATGAATTTTACATCTAATTTCACTTACGCTTATAAATTTTTTAAAAATCCTCTCATACTCATAAATTTTTTACTCATAAATTTTCATCTTAATTTCACTTACACCCATGCCATTAGGAATCCATTACAAGAGCCGTTAGCTCCCTTGTAAAGTAACGAATGTACCCAAGCTCTACTGTAATTTAAGGTTGTTTTGCTTAAAGTTAAAAATTCATATTCAAATAATATATGATTTTATAGTTGTAGAATTATTAAAATTTATTATAATATGAATTTTTTGCTGTAAAATCATAATTAGGGATGAGCATATTCATCATTTTCGAAAGAATTAATTGTCTCTTTAATGGATCCTTAACGGTGTGAGTATAAGTGGAATTAAGATGAAAATTTATGGGTATGAGAAAAATTTTTTAAAAATCATGATTATTAGTAGAATTAATGGTAAAATTCGTTGATATATAAGGAATTCGCCCTTTCAATTTTGCTGTATTGACCCTTATTTTTTGTATTTTTGCTTATGATTCCTTCACAAGTGAATTCTTCTAATGACTTCGCAGTTTTGCTCTTTACTGCAGGTTATCTGTACTCATTGAATGCTTCCACACTGAGCAATCAGTGGAATTTTGTAAGCTTTGTGTGTGTGTGTGTGTGTTATGTTCTTCCAAGCTTTTTAGCTTTGAAGAATTTCATTTTTCCTAATCAAATCATTGAAAATTTTATGCCAGTTAATCTTACTTTGTTCAGATATTTTTCCTTATCAGTGCGTCCTTCATTGTTTTGTACGTTGATGCATTATTTAATTAAATTGCTGGTGTTGACATAGTCATTGAAATTAAGATTGCCTGTATTCCCCCTTGTTAGTCACGATCCTGAGGAATACCCAGAAGGCTTACAAGAAAAATTCTGTAATTGTTTTCTGTCATATCAAAGTCTTAATCCTGTGGAATTTTCTGCATGCCATTTGAGGGCAGAGCTCACTGTCAAACTGAAATTGTTACTTCATGCTGGTTAGCATCTTCCATTCCCGAATCTGAGTCCATGTACACCTCAGAGCCCAAATTCTCTGACTCCAACACTGTCCAAACCATTATTTTTCTTTAGAAAGAAAAAAAAAATGAAAGAAAGACTGTTTTCGAGTAGCATGCATGCATTCAAACATGGCATGTTCCCTCCTGCCTTTTTTTGCACTTTTGGAACAGCACAATCGAATACCTTACGTATAATCAGAAAATACTTTTATCTCTTTATGGTGCAGATGGGGCCTGTCTTACAGAAAACGGTGGCTTCGTTCCGGCTTCTTCCTCCTACAGAGGACTATGTCCCTCCATACAAAGATCCATGGAGATTTTGGTGATGAATATCTCCCCTTCCTAGGGATATTTCTCAGTGTCTAAATATGTATGGATTGTTTGACATCATCTATTCATTGTGCAACCTTGTAATTCTTCAAAGCAGATATCAAAGTTTTTTGCAGGGTTCATGTGTAGCATCATGTTTAAACATTAAACCGCACAAGGGCTTCCATTCGCAGGAACATTTGGACAGTACAGCTCATGTATCTTTGTTTTGCAAAATGTAGCTTGGAATTCACATAATTTCGAAGGTTCTTAACTTTCAGCTGGCTTGCTAGATAGACAATGTAGGGATTGAAGACACATTTGGGACCGAATAAAAACAGAGTTTTCTCAACAGGAACTTCAATTTTATTGACACGTTTAGGACACTGCAGGATTTGTATTTTCCAGGAGAGAAATTACAAAAGAAAGTTGCCAGCTAAAAAGGTTGGGCATAAACTACCTAACTGGATTAGAGCCAACTTGTTTGTTACAGGCAAATCGGGATCTCATGAATCAATCCAGTCAATGGTGTCTTAGTAAAGGGTAATTGGTAAACGCTGGATCCGCAGTAATCTGTATAAGCTAAATAGTTTGAGGCATTGTTGTCAAAGGCGCAAGGCAAACTAAGTCGCAAAGGGGTCTTGGCGCCTAGACGCAAGGCACACATTCAAGGCACGGGCCTGATTGAAGCAAAACGCACTTGATATAAAATTTATCTAAAAATTAGTAATGCCTAAAGTCTATAAATAAGAAAATAATATTAACATTCTAAGAGTCAAATAAATGCATACTTGATACCTGTAATTATCAAGAACAATAAAAATTCAAACCTACCTCCTTGAAACCATGCGCCCTATTACATACATAGGTGCGCATCTTGCACCCCGAGCACACCTTGCACCTGGGCTTGCCTTTGACAACTATGGTTTGAGGTAAGGTTGAGAATTGAAGCTAATCATATTAGGTTAGGGTTTGCTTAACTTTAACTTTATTTTTAAAAAAATTTATTTGATCTTATTTTTTATACCATATTGAAACAAGATTAATTTAGTCTTTTTCTTTTTTCAATTAGTCTTAGGATAAACTTTCAGTTTATCTCGAGATGGTGAGCCAAGTAAAAATTATGGGTCAAGAAAAATAAGAATTTATACGCATTTTAAGCATAAAGACATTTATGGAAAATTTAGATATTATATACTTCATTATTTTAGTACTTAAAAAAGTAAACATTACTGCTAAACAAAACATGAGTAATGTAATGTATTTTTATTAAAATAGGTTAATAAAATATATTTCATTCAGAATGAATATTGGCATTTGTAAAAATACTTTTCCTAAAATAATAATATTTTTTGCATGAGTTTCCGAAATGATGGGAAAACTACGATTATATATAAGAGTTATATGTATATATGCAAATGTCTCTTGTTAATTTTTATTTTGTTAATATAATTAATAATAACTAAGTGAGTACTTTAAAAAATTGAGAATAAGATTAAAAAATTATTTATAATTTATAATAAACAAATATATGTATGGTAGGTTGGAACTTTTGGGTTGGGACATAGTTAACTCATTCTAAGTATATTTTTGAATTCAAGTTTTACCAACTCAAAAAACTTTGATTTTACCTAGTAACATACGAGTCTAAAATATGAGTTGCATTAGAAGTTGGGTCACAGGTATACCCGTCCAAATTCCCATCTTAACTTGAGGGCTTTCCAACCCTTCAACCCAGTAAACCAACCCATTTACCCCTTCAAAATGGGTACGCACTAGATTTTTTTATATTAAAATTTATTACAAATAAATACCAAAAGCCTCGATAGATTTCAAAGTTCTAAATATAAAGGCCAGTTTTTTCCAAATTTGGGTAATTTATCAACAATTACATTCTTTATTTCTCTATTTAGCATTGTAACTTCGATCGTTAATTTTTCATTCATTTTTTTAATACAAGTCACCCATACTCAACCTGTTTGTTCCCCGCTGCCAACACGGGGCCAACTTGACACCTAATCCGTTTTTGATAAACGGAAGTGATTACCCACTACTCGTGATAAGGATGAGGTTATCCAAACCAGTGGTGATATTTAGCTGCTCTGATCCCATGCTCTCAGCGCGGGCATTTATTTTTATTTTATTATTATTTTTTAAATTTGTTGGCATTCGTATGTAGGCCCAACCATGAAATTTTCATACATATAATTTTACATTTTCTATTTTTAAAATTTTCTTAAATTTCGAAAGTGAAAAAAAACAGATTTTCAAAAATGAAAAGTAGAAAATGGCTTCTTTTCACTTTCGAAATTAAGAAAAAATAAAAATGTAGATTACATTCATGGTCGGTCCTACATATGAATGCCAACA
Organism: Annona squamosa; assembly: GCA_035584095.1. NCBI lineage: Eukaryota > Viridiplantae > Streptophyta > Magnoliopsida > Magnoliales > Annonaceae > Annona > Annona squamosa. Next base: position 6,337,693 of record JAXCLR010000105.1, read on the forward strand.
AATCAAAAAAAATAAAAAAAGTTCACACGGGAGAATTGGAGCTCAATACTCCCAAAGGCATGGGATAGGATCTGGAGAATTTAAGCTTAGAGAGCTGCTTAGTGAGACCCAACCGTAAATTGGGTAGGATAGCAGGTAAAGCAGAAATCGTTACCGAACTCTTTAAATTAAGAATAAATAATACACATTGGGTGTACTTCAAAACTAACCCAGATGGGCACCCACATGATTACCTTAATACGCAAATAACTATAAATACATGCATATAAATAAATATATTATAATTTCTATCCCCCATTTACCAATAAAAATTATTGTTGGTTTAATTTTTCATTTATTTTTTATAGAGTTTATATTTTTAATGATGGATAATCATAACATGAATATGGATGATGATGTTAATGTAATTATTAATATAGATAATGAGGCTACAAAAAATGTGAAAATAAATGTAAACAACAATAAAATGATATTAATTATAAACCGCAAAGTCTAAAATGTAAATGAGTATTACTTATCATTTAAAATAATACAAAAAAAATTTTCACATGTCATCATTGGTTACTATAGGAACCGATTTAGAACTAAAATCATAACCAATCCTTTGGACTGTGAGTAGGGTAAAATATACTAGGAACCGACCCTGTAAAGGAGTAAGGTAGGATAGACTTTTTGAAAATAGAGTATGGGTAGGGTAAACTATTATTTAAACCAAACCAACCCTAGTTGCACCCTTGATGTTTTAATGTTGACTGTCACTAGGTCATAGGAATTGGTGAGAGCACATTCATTCCTTGAGCAAAAAGAATGATGACTATCGACAATATTTACATTATTTACTTTTACATTCCTTAGCTTCGGAAAAAATGCATACAGAAGGCGTGAAATGCCCGTATGGTATATGCGCAAGAAAACTTTTGGAGTTGGCTGCAGCTTCGGAAAAATTGGTGCTTCCAAAAGCCTTTTCCGCTCTTTTCCTCTACCAATCTTCTTCGACCAAACCACTGAAAGAGTGGGAAACCTCAGCTGGACAACCAGACATACATGCCATGATTGTATCATCAGTCTTGAGATGTAGCAGAGTACTCAAAAAGGAGTCGTTTTGAATCAGTCGATGGAGTAGAATGAAAAAGAACCCGCAGGCGGCTTGTAAGCTGGTAGATTAAGGTCAGCTGCACTGACATTTCTGAGTCCTTCATCTGCCTAACTACAGAAGCCTGTAAAAAGGGCATAATGAACTCGTTACCAGAATGCCCGATCTGAAAAAGTAAGAATCTTTCCATGCAATACTGAAAACAGAATGCCTTCAAAAGATTTTTGTTAGAATCTAACATGAATTCCAAGTAGGGCTTCAATGCAGATTCCACCAACAGAGTTGCCTCCAAAATCACCCATTTTGAGCAAGGGCCAGATTCTGGATCCAGAAAATTGCCCATTTGGCTCCAACTGGGTATGAAACCCGCTTGCAACCCAAGCCATCAATGTGTGTTTAACTAAAAGTGATCAATTTTATTATACATCCCTATACAAAGGGCTAGGTTGCAGCATCAGGCTTTTTTTTTTTTTTTTTTTTCCGGGTATGCATCATGCATGAAGGAGCAAAAGAGATGATTTTCTTCACCCATATCATGTCTATTGAGAAGGCCAATTTTTTATCAAGAAATTTAATGTGAATACAGAATTTAGGGGATCAAATATAGATTGACTTGATTAATGACTTAGATTGGCTTAGATCATTGCTTTTTTTTAGGGTCTTATACCACTTCATCCCTGTAGGATTGAGATTGAATTGAAGTTTTCTTTTGTCATCTATGAGTAGGGGATAATTTGCATCTTTTGGATTTCATATTGATTGACTGCAATTCAATTGATGATGAACAGCTATAAGTTTCTGGAGCAGTCACATTCACTCGGCTTCCTAATTGAACAGGGACACAGAGTCGTCATGTGAATTTACAAAGGGAAAGATAGCATTATGCATAAAATACAAAAACCATGAGAAGAAGATTAAAAATGACATGCGAATAATTACCTGCAGACGCTTCCCTAGCTGAACTTCAACTTCTGTGCCAAAAGAAATGCTATTTGCCAGTGATTTAAGAGGATCAACTGTTGGATCAACTGACAACAAGCTTGGGATCTGTGGGGCATATACTAGTCTCCACCTAGCCTGTCCAAACTCTCCCTTCCCTTCAATCCTTGGCATTAATGTTTCCAGTGTTGCAGTAGCCAGTTTCTCAAATGCAAGCTGGCCATCACCTTCCAATAGAGATCCCGCTAACTGGCTCTCAAAAATTCTAGCAGCCTGCAGAAACAGAAATATTCTGAGACCAAAGCTTGAACTATTGTGCTTACAACCAAACAAGCTGATCAACGCAGGCACAAGAGAAAAATTTTGGGGCACTACTATTTTTGTTGACTAGCTAATACCAAATATTCTCGTAGATAAATATTTTACTCTTGACTAAATAATTGCAGGAAAATACCATGCCATCATGAATGATGATATACTGAAAGATTCATAAGATATGTGGATATTCTTAGCATTTTCAACCTTCAATGTTCGGATACTTGCACAATCTTGCAGGGAAGTCTGGAAAATGATATGATATAGTGATATAGATCAAAGTACTAAATACACTCAGACACTCCAAGCACGCAGTTGAAGACTTGCAATTGCAATAGCAGGAGGTACCTCTGAAGGTGAAAAGGCATCCTGCTCCACAGAACGTGTTGAGGTCACCACTAAATTATCCTGCCACTTGCTAGCTGGACTTTGGATTCTGAATTGCCATTCTGATCCCACTAAAGTTAAATCCAACACTGGATCTAGACCTAGGTCAGGTTCGAATTTTGCTATGTTGAGATGATCCCGCTTGAGCCTCACCTGCAATTGATGAGAAAAATGTACCCTCTCCAAATAGACAGCAGCCTGAAACCACTGATGTAAGAACATGCTTTCAGAAAGAGACTTACCTGTGTTGCGACTAGATTTACATCTCCATTTTCAAATGTCAAAATTCCTTTAGGTTTTATCCATTTCGGATGAGCCATGCCATTAAGCTCAAGTTCCCCACTGACAGCAAAGTCGAGAATCAAAGGATACACCATTCTCAATTCCGGTCCTAGCAGAAGCTTTAGGTCTGAGAGGCGGACATCCAAGATTGGCTTAGTGTTTTCTTGCTCCATTTTTGATTCAACCTCAGTGTGTTTACCTAAAAAGGCAGCATAGTGAAAATTAGTATAATTATCAGCCGGCCAACAAAAGCAGCATAAATAACCATTGTTTTGTGATAGTTTTTCTCATTTGTATTTCCAATGAAAGTCAAACTATCAGTCGATTTTCCTCACGTAATAAAATGCTGTCATGATCAAGCTTCAGAATTACACATCCATACTCGGGTAAGAATATTATGATGCAAGAAAAAAGAAAAAATTCGATCCTGCTATGGCATTTATCTGCTCCTTCACATGACTAACACAATTTTTAGTCGGTTTTATTGGTCTCTCATCTGAGCTATGGAATGAAATGGTCTATTCAATACAGCAAATATCATAATACATGTGCCACTTGCAGGTGCTTTCCAGAATTGATAATGCAACATGCTTACAATTTTAAACCTAGTTGTTCCCTGAACTGCGGCAGGCCAGGGCCACAAGGAATGCTGAAATTATAGCTTCATGTGGAAATTAAAATGTGGTACTAAGGTCATCTTACAGTACGTAATACCTAATCAGAACTCATATCCTAAAAATCACATCAATATGAGAACAGATAAGATGTACACACCATTGAAGTTCATCAAGCAAAATACAATATTTAAAACCCAAGAATTTGTGGATTACATCAGAATCAGATGGTATTATTTTTAAGACACCATAATAACCTAGTTATCTCCATATCACATGGAATACACTTCACACTTCAGGGATCTGCCTGGACCTAAGTGTGAAAGTTGGGCTTTAGGTTGACCTATCTCCAACATGTCTAGGGTTGGACAATTTTTCCAGAATGAAAATAACCAAATTACCTTCAGATAGACATGACCCAAGGGGTAGGTTTCATTTAGCATGAAATCATATAAAGCATAATAGGCAATCCTTACCACACTTGATCTTCTTTCAACATACTGTAAGATTAAAGAGTGTCATTGCCACAGTCTATGGGGCTCAACAAGGTGTAGGATGGTACTTTTGCTATTGCTAAAATTGGACATGAAAACATTGCCCACACCTGAAAAATATTGCTTCATTGGCACATCAATGCTTGCTTACGTAATGCTCGTGTTAACTGAATAATTCCAAAATTAAGGAGGCATGGAAAATGAGATATGGAAAGAAAGAGCAGCTGCATACATTGGTATACACATGCACCATCACATAGTGCCAGTGTTGATATTAGGATGGTGAATCGAAGATTCAACAATCACAGTTATAAATAATACCAGATGTCTGGGGAAATTTGGCAGGTGAAGAAGTAGACTGTGTTCCAAAAAAACGTGAGATGTGGCCTGAAGGAGTTATCCGCTTGCGACCCCTTATAGGAAGGCTTGACCGTCTCGATGCCAACCTATTAGTGGCTGCATCATTGCCCTTATCATGCGGTAGATATGCTTCTCCACGACTCAACTTGATCATTCCAGAGACATTTGGTTGCAATATAGAACCAGTTATCTGTATCTGACTATCAACCTGGGCACTGGACAAAGTAAAATATATTAGCAACCATGAAGAAGAAGAAAAACGTGATCATGGTTGTGGCGTTGTATGATGAAGATGCACAGTAGAAGAATACAAGAATATACCTCAAAACATTTTTTGCACGTACTTCAAGGACTTCACACTTCAGGTCAATTTTATCTCCTGGACATGATTCCCAGGTCCTAAGGGGCAGGTCCCCCTTCAACCACAACTTACCCTTCCTGTTTACTCTACTTTCCAGTGAACTAACACATAACCTGTTAGATTTCACATGAATTGTGCCACCTAAATTAGTCAATGGTTTTCTGAGCACAGGCGATGAAACAGTTGCTCTATGAAATGATGCAGATCCATCCACCACGGGTTGTTCAACAGTACCTCTGACCTATGTCAAACCAAGAAAATTATTTTAGACCTATGAGAGAGAAACTAATAAACCAGGAAAACAAAGGAACAACCCACTAAGCTGTTGGCGCCCCACACATTTGACAAAAGCAAAGATCTGATTAGATGTGTAAGACAGAGGAACTTCTAGCTTGAAATAAAATATCAAAATTTCCAAATTGATTCCAGTTCACACCAAGTGATGGAGCTGAAATACCACATCAACAAAAGTACAGATCTGATAATATCTGTAAGTTAGACAGACTGCTAACTAGAAATAAATGTCAAATAGCTCATAAATCAATGCCTCTTTATTCTGATTTCTGAAAGAGATTGCTGAAATAAGTTTCCTAATTCGACCAACCTGTAGGACTATGTCTGCACTTCCATGAAGCCAGTTGGCATAAGGACAAAGGGCAGAAATCAACATCATACCACCATCTTTGATGTCAGCATCAACCCTTACTTCTCCTTCATCTAATATGTTCCAGTTTAAACCTTTGAGACTTTCTGCCAACTGAATATCCCATCCTTCTTCTGTTCTATCCCTGGCAAGTTTTTTTGCACCAGTTTCATCAACAGATCCTGTCACCTTCTCCTTTGTCCAACCTGAGATATATTTTGACCTGCTTGTTTTTCTTTCATTATCTTCTTCCTCTGGTGAGATGCTTTGGATGGAAGTCACAGGAACACTTCCTTGAAAGTGGACATGACCACTTTGGATTACAGGTTCAAAGTTTGCATTAAAAAGGAAGCGACTTGTTGACGTTATGGATGCAACTATCTCAGCTCTTGCAAGGTCAATGCCTCCGATAGCACCATCCAAGAGCCTTACTTGCACATCACATTCTGGCTTTACTAGACTTCCTCTGAGGTCCCCTTCCATGTGCAATATGCCTTTTATAGGTGTTAGCAGTTGTCGCAAGGAATGCATAGTATCTGCTGTTGAAGATTCTATAACCTGCACCAATGTGGGAACAAGACCAACAGGGAAATTGAGAACAGCAAAATGAAGATTTGTTTTTGGCCCTAACAGAGTTCCATCTGCATGTATAGTTGCATTATCTCTTTGGATGAAAATTTGGTCAAGGCGTAGACCATCGTCGTTGCTATATGCACCAACCGCCAGAACACGCTGAGTCTTGTAAGTCCCCCATTCCCAATCCTCCCCACGAAAGTCAAAGTCTGCCTGGTAGAGAAAAACATAACACGCATTTTAGCCCAAGGAGTTTATGGAAATGGACAATGCATTTTCATAAATAAAGAAGAGGCCTGGTATGAAAATGACAAAGTCTATGCTTCTAAGTGCTGGCTGCAATTGTCTTGCCAATAGTACCACAATAAGCACCAAGAGAACCAGGTTTATATCTTATCAATGTGTAGGAACCCACATGAAAGGATATTCTCAAAACCCATGAGGTCATCTGTATTTATACAGTTGGATGTTTCGATGCCAATAACTTAAATATTTCTATTCCATCTTCATCACCTAAATGCAAGTTCAACCTGCAGGACAGCATAGCATGTGATAACAACGTATGATATATGGATTAGGTCCAGTACATAGGTTTGCATGTATAAAAACATAAACATAAATAAGCATAGGTCTGATAAATGGCATGAAATAGATTCAAACTTATCCCGAAAACCTCCAAGTTTCTCAGAATGAGTTGTCACCTATATTGACAGTCATGCCAGAATAAATGTAAGTGGTTTCCATGCTTCTAGACCAATCATATAGTTAGTGTGACTTCCTTGAAACTGGGGCCTGGCAATTCATGTGGAAAACGTAGTCTATCACCATGGCCCAACAAACACTGCCCTATCATTCTCAACAGAAAATAAATCAGTAAACAATGATATAACTAAGTTGATGAATTGGACTTTTGCGAAGACTGCAGGCTCAACTCTACAGCCATCTAAGTCTGCAATTACTGCTCCAACAGTGTAAACAATCTCAAGCAATGGTCACAGTGAGAACCCTAAGTCTACTTGAAAATGGGGAAAAGAGTTGGAGCCTCAGAGCGGGAAAACATGTAAATCTGAGGGAAAATACTGTATAAATGTGATGTAAGGGGGGATAATAATTAGAAATAAAGAAAAGAAGGAAAGAATAGAGTAATTTTTTGTATTAAAAAGATAGGGAAATGATGACTAAAAATATGGCTGTGATAAAAGGGAATTGATTCCTTGGAAATTTCCAAGTAGTCCCTTTGGTTTTGGATACAGTGAATGAATTAGCGCAATCCAAGCCATTCGCTGTGTTTTAAAATACTCATTTAGCTATACATTAAAAAAACCCTTTAAATTGTTTACATTTAGGTGATTTAATTTTGTAACTGACAAGTACCTTTACCAAAATAATAGTAACGGAAATACTTCTATGAAACTGGGTCTCATAGAAGTGATTTCACAAAACCCTTTTCGTTTTTGAAATGTTGATCGTTGATGGAAAATTCAATCCATTTATTGTATTTTACATCATTTGTTTAGCTGCGAGACCAAGTTTCATCCCAATCCAATATGTGGATAGGCCAAATTTGCTCAAAAATAGGTGCATTCATATACAAATTATGAAAAACGCTTAGATACATTCATGTATGTATTAGAATGTAACAATACTTTATAGGATCATTTATCTACATATTATTGATATTTTAGAAAGATTAAATGTTGAAAAAACTACTTCAAAGTTGATATTTTAATATTGAACCATTTTATTATGTTGATTTTACACATTTAGAGATGTGACCCATATACAGTGAAATTAAAAAATAAAAAATAAAAAAGTTTCCAGCATACTATAAATGATGCTAAATACAATGGATGAAGTGGATTTTCCATCAACTTTAAAAATGAAGGGGATTTCATAGAAGAAGGGTTTCATAGAAACGTCCTTGTAATAGTAAATGCTTGTCGATAAATGAACATTTTTTAAACAGAACAAATGGCTCATATTGCATTCATTAATTATCTATGACCTAAATCCCAAGGGATTCCACAGAAATTTCAAGGAACTGATTCCCTGGGATCATTAACATTAAAACTTTATGTAATAATAGGAAAAAGTAGTTGTAATGCAGTTAAGATAGAAAAATTACATTAAACGATGTGTAGAAATAAATAAAAATAAAAATAAAAAGACATAAGGCAAAAGCTCGTGCACAAGCACAAAGTTTGCATACTACCAGGTCCGAACTCAAGCTCGACAAAGAATGAAAACTAAAATGCAGTACACAGAACCTTAGAAAGTTTTATCGTCTAAGCATGTCGGCCAATCATTTTATACTTTTCATCACAAGTATCATTCTATGTATTTGTTTCATTAATGATACTAGTACGCAAGGTGAACCTTAAAGAAAAAGATTTGCAGAATGATTGTAACGCTTCCTGATAACAGAGCACTGTCCCATATTGTAAACAGTGATAGAAAAGATCCTTTTGTAAGATGTTTTCTCATCAAATAACGCAAAATAAAACTTTCAAATTACTATGAGTCCAGGACCATATTCTCCAGATGGGTCCCAAATGATCCAACAAGATAACAGACTAAAAAGCCAAGCCCTTCCAATTGTCTGAATGTCTGACATGTCCAACAACAGAGAACTTTGAGACCACCACCTAACAAGGTTGACGAATCATCTGGAACATATCAAGGGCAAGCTAGCCAACATGCACAATCCTGTCCAGTTGGATCAGTGCACACAGTATCAGGTGATACAACTATCCTTCTTTACCTTCATCAACCCCATCAAAACCCCAATCAGAACATATTAAATTTCTGAGGTAAAAAGATTAATAGAAACATATGCAAACCAGACATGCTCAATACATTAATCTGTTGTGCAAGAATACCATTGTATCCCCATTGCCACCGCCACTAGCATCAAGAGAGCCTCGCCAACGACCCTTGAGTTCAGCCAAACCTGGAAGAGGTACATCTTCAAGAATGACCTCATCTGATGAAGTATGATATCTTCGAATTTCCTGAAAATTCAGACAACATATAAACTAAAATAACAAAAATAAAAGGGTAGCATATTTCTTATGCCATTGAGAGATCCCTATATATTCCCCAGGAAATTAGCTGATGAAAATAGCATAAATCAAGGAAAATAGCTTGTGATATGGGGCCACGTATGCTATGAGGGAAAGGCTAGAAATTTCAAGGCTTACAATATTTCTATAAATTGAATAACAACGAATTTTTATTAGGACTGAAAAATATACATACATGCTCAACAACAACAACAACAACAAAAAAAAACTCTCCTTCAGTTGCAGTAAAACCTGCAAAGCATAACTAAAGACTTTGCCAGCTACAGCATGCAATAACACTTTCATGTTTTCCCAATTTCATTTTTTTCAATTAATATTCTCAACAACTTTAGTTGAAGCACAACAGTGTGAAACAATTTTTTTTTTCTATTTGTTCTATATGTATATTTATATCTCTATATTTGATGGTTGTGACCTCTTCCCTTAGAGTAGCATGCATCATCTGTGGTAAATGATATCTTAAATGTTGTGTCTCAATTGTTAATTGTTCTGGACAACACTATTTTCTCTTTATGATGTGGGTTGTGAAAAAGTAAATATAGTTTAAAACATATATCTATTTCCAGTTTGAGCAAAGAATCTTGAGGCATGTAATTTTATTTCAATGCATTGAAAATCAGTCTGGAAAATTATTTCAGTCACTAAGTTACCTTAAGCAGTTCTCGCAGATTTTCAGAATAGAATCCCATGCACTGCAAACTTTGAATGAAAAGGTCCTGCAATGAAGGGGCCGAGAAAATAAGTAAAGCCAGGGTCTATAGCATATCCAATAATAATAATAATAATAATAATAATAATAATAAAACAAAACAAAACAAAAGAAGAGGAAACATAAGGCACCTTCACCAGCTAACATTTTCATCAAGAAATTTAAATTGCATATCCATCAATGATGGAGTGAAGTATATTAAAGCAAGGAAATTTTAAAAAATCATGAAAGGCCTGCAATATGGTGAACTAATTTTTCAGATCATAGCTCTCGCTTGTCAGCAAACGAATCAAAAGATCACTAAAAAAAAAAGAAGAAGAAGATTTGGAAGCTTGTCCACCAACATTTGCAAAAAGCCACAAGTCAAAAATAGAACAACCTGAACAAAATGACATCTGGCAAGTTTTAGTATTTTCTTTCTTCTACTTTTTCTTTTTGCTTTCTCCTGGTTAATATCACATAGTAAAAAGCTTGAGTAAAAAGCTTGAGTTCTAAACCTCTACCTCATGCATGCTAGTGTTAACCACTACAGTAACCAAGTTTAAAAAATTTGAGCAAGGAAATGTGCTTTCTCTCATTGCTAATTCCATCAACACCCAAATTTACTTCCAAGCATGTGTGGGCCCATATCTAAGCTTCCCTCATTATCATTGGGAAACTAGGTAAGTCATGATAAACAGCTGAATGGCAAAGGTGGTTAGGAACTTAAATGCATAAGAAGCAATTTACTAACTGTAAGGACAATTAATATCTCAGAATGTTCTAGCAAATATGAACTTTAATTACAGGGAAAATTCCTTTCATACTCATAACATTTGCCACTAATTTCTTATATACCCACAATGTTCTATAAATTCCACCTATACTCATAACATTTCATCCTAAATTATCTCATACCCATGTCATCAATACAACCGTTATCTACCCTATTGAAGAGATGATTTTGCCCAATCAAAATTCCTAATTGAGATAATTTAATTTTAACATTACTTAATTGATGATAGTAAATCACTAATACACAACAATAAATTATTTAAGAAGTCATATTAAGGTTGAATTATTTTTATTAAAAAATTTTAAAAGGGCAAAATCGTCTTTTCAATGGGGTACATAATAGTTATGTTAACAACGTAGGAATAATAAGAATTTAGGGTGAAATATTATGGGTATAAGAGAAATTTGTGACACATTGTAGGTATATTAGATTTTAGGTACAATTATGATGGGTATAAAAGAAATTCTCCCTTAATTAAACCAAGGCAAAGTTCGGCACCAATGTCTATTTGCTTATCCATCAATAAATGTTAGAGTGTCAACACCTCAATATATATGTTTTACATATGGGCAGTGATTCAATGCAGCCAGATGAATGGAATCGCTCTATTCTGTTGATTCATTTTGGGATCAAAACCATATTTTGGTGAAATCCAATCCCTTTGTTAGGTATTTCTCAAAAATTCTAAATACATGTGTTCATGGATTAATTAAAAACTCTTAATGACTACGTATTCAATACCAAATGATTGCTTGATTTAGCATATACAAGTTTCCCAATCAATATTATCTTTACAACATAAATGAATCTTGAATAACATTACGAGTGGTTCAGATCAAATAAAAATACCACTTTCCATTTAAAAAAAAAAAAAATGAATAGGCTGCATTGGATGGCTCTTAGCTACCAAAGTACCATTGTATTGAATCATTTCCTTATGGGCCTATTTGGGAATTTGAAATCGGAATTGGCATTGGAGTGAGAATTTAGAAAAGTAGGATTCTCAAGGTAAGTATGCGTTAAATCATATATTAGAAGATGAGAAATATAGTTAATAATAAGGAAATATAAGATTGTTACATATTGAAAGATTATGAGAAGATTATTGTGGATTGGGCGAGAAGAAACTTCAAAACTTTCCAATTCTTAACTCGACATCCAATTTTAAATAACAGGCACTGTGTGTGTGTGTTGAATAAAAGTCTTTGGTGTGGAAGTTTTTGAAATGGAAGAACATGATGTGATATGATAGGTGTAATGATGAGGAGTAAAGAGAATAAAGTTAAAATAGATATGTTAGTTTTATGGGTAGTAATGTGGAAATGATTGAAAAATAGGGTAGTTATATAAGAAGATGTAAAAAAATAATTAAAAATAGGATAATTATGGAGATTGGAAAGTTTTTGTTTGAAAATTTGAGCTTAAACAAACACACCCTAAGTTTACTAATAAGTTACCTTTGACCTTGAGCGTACAGCAGGATCGGAACTACGAGAAAGAAGGCGTGCAAGTGGAAGCATCTCTGAAACTTCTGCTATAGGGACCTCTAATCTCATTCTCCATCTTCCCATCGAAGATATCACACTACCCAAATGCCCACCCATTGCCCTTTTCAACAAGCCATCCCTTTCCTTGTTGGTAGGGTATCGATCCCGTGCACCGGGCATCACATACTCACCTTGGAGCTCATATCTGCTGTGTGGTTGCTGCAGAGTGCTTTTTTCAACGGTTATCTGACAAATCAACAATCCAATTTCAATACCCTCAAAAAAAATATATATCCCAATTTCAACACCATGGCACCCAATAAAGGGCATAAATTTTATCAATACCCAATATGGAAAATTAGACCAGCATATACAGCAATGCAGCTAAGCAATACAGCGGCACATAAAGCGGAACTGATAGCAACATTAATCTTTATTTTTCAGAGTCTCTAATGCAAAAAAAGAAATAGAGACTGAAAGTGAAGAAAAAACTACAAAAATCATATATCAATATAAGCATCCAACGTCTTCCACTGTAAATGGATCTGGTAAGATAAAACAATTGGTGATATAAGTGAAACACTTCAAGTCATCCATCTGGCTCTAGATGCTTCTGCCAGCAGGTGAAGACGTTGATTTTTTTTTTTTTTTTTATGGAGGACACATTGAAAATTTGACCACTCAGAGGAAATGGCAAATGCTGATTTTGAATTGTTTCAACACCTTTCGAAGCTAGATTTAGAATGCCTAAGCAAAGCAAGATTTTTGTCCTGTGCAAGAAATGCTCATGTGGGTGCTGATATACGCCAAACACCACAGAACATGTTATGAGATTATGATCGCAAGGTTAGGTAACGGATAGGATGAGAAGTGGGTAAACATTTGCGGCATCAGGCCTTGTAGTCTTTTCCATTCTTAGAAATGATGAAAAGATGTTAAAACACAAACATTCATGAGCCCATCATAAGAACAGAACCATCACTAGGAAAAGAACACAAGAATAAAGCAGCACTCACAACATCCCCACTCCATCGAGCAGCCACATCCAGAGCCTCACCGAGCACACCACTGAATTTTGGATGTAGGACAGATATTGTTCCATGACCCCTCCTTTTTGGGAAATTAAGTTGCACCTCAGCCTGAAAACAAAAGTTTAAAATGATGAAATATGAGGACTAGCAAGGAAATCATGAAAGATGAATCTAAATTATGAGCTTGACAATTAATGTCTAGAGGACCAACCAAATTACAATTCAATATTTTATATTGAAATAGAAAAAGAACGACCTTGTACCATTGAATTTGCCACTAAGTTAATATGCATAAATGCAGGGGCCATGAAAGTACACGTGAATTCATAGACAGTAGTTTTAATATGAAATGGATGAAGTTCAATCAGCTTAGGCAGTTGAAAAAACACACCTTCAGTGAATGGGTTTTACCTCTATTAACAAAAAACAAGAAGAAGAAGAAAAAAAAAAAAAAAAAAACCCTCTAAAAAGGACCTCCTGAAGTACCAAAATTATTGGAAGAAAAAATGTCTCATCGAGTACAATTATTTATTCTTACCCTTCCCACAAACTAACCCTACCATGATTTATGACAAACCCCATCTTGTAAAAAAAAAAAACAAAGAGTTACTAATTTAGTTATTTTCCATTTTCTAAGGTTCCATTTGTATTTTCCATATCTATGGTTGGTTACCCCTTATCCAACAACAACATGCTAAATGTTTGATCTCGTTGTGTATAGTATGATTTACCATGACAACAACAGTAAAGTAACAATTTGACAGGGGATTTTCATATCATTTGTTCCAATCCAATCATGAATTGTTGATATGCACAATTATTCTTTCTGATGAAAGCAAAGTAGCACCATATTGTAAGGAATTGATTTGGCTTATTTTTGAAATTTATGATTTATTCGCTTAAAAAAAGCCAATGCATACATCCCCACAATCCACGAGGAAAGATAAAAGAAAGAAAAGAAAAGAAAAAGAATAAAAAGGGAAAAAAGAAAAGAATAAAGAAATTCTGAGTTAAAAAGAAAAGTACCCTTTGCACAGTCCCCCGAAGCGAAGCAAGCTCTAACTCATCAAGTGGTAAATGGCGCACCTAGACAACTTGTAAACTGAGTTTCTGTTGAAGGCCCAAAGTGGACTAAAAGTCTAAAGTAGAACTTACAAAGAATCAAAATGATTAAAACAATAGATAAAAGAGACAAAAGAGACCTCTAGGTTTGCAGAACATTGTGGTTGATATGACATATTAGCTCTAAGCTGCCCCTTCTGAAGAGCAAAAGACAACATTGTTGCCTTCTCTATGTTTTCCCCCACAGTAGGAAATAGCGGCCCAACAAATTCGACTGTCAAATTCTCATCAGGCCTACCCATTGCTTCCAGCTGCACATGGAAATATCGTGGAGTGCACATAAGAAATGAAAAACATGAATGAAATTCTACGCAATGGAATAACAGTAACAAAATTAATTACAAATGATTTAGGTATATTCTCTGTGAGGCGAATCCATGTGAAACATCTGATTATAAGAAAGGTTTTTACTTAAAATTCATAAATACAAGAACATACAACAATTTGAAAGAGAAAATAGTTAACCACCATTAGGAACTCCATTTAAAAAAAGCTTGACATTCAATATCATGTGAGCATTCCAGTTTATTATAAACCATCAATTAAAAATACAAAAACCCAAGAGCAAGACACTTGAGTTAGCATCATTCCTATGCGACAAGTCTTATGAATAAGATTCATTTTCACATTTTTTTCTACATGATTGCTAGAATTTAATTTCCCTTAGTTGGCATTATGACTCAATCAATGGTAGAATGCAGTGAAGAATTCAAACAGCGTAGGAAATATGTTGGAGATGGGGTAATGTTGTTAATGAAGGCAATGGGGTAATGTTGTTAATGAAGGCAATCAATGTTTATCCAGTTAAAACAATGAAACACGCAAGAAAAATACACATTTAGAAATTAATACCCTTGTTTCTTAAGACTGTTAGAAGGATACACACTACAATAAAGCAGAATAGTGTAAGAGGAGGTAACCAAAATGAATATTCTCATCACCACTGCCACCACTGAAAAAATGTGTGTTGTTATCCCACCAACAAACTGATGAACAACAACCAAAGTCAATGAGGTCAAACGAAAACAACAAAATGAAACAAAACCAACAGTATAGATAAACCTCAAATGCTGTGATGCTATGAAGTAACGTGCACATCAGTTAGTGTCAGATGTACCTTAATGTTCTCATCTGATACGCTCAAGGATCCAACCAACTGTGGTGCCAGCATCAGTTGGTTAAGTTTTATCCCTGTGAGAGAGACCTCACCAGTAAGACTTCTCGTCTCTAGCATATTTTTTTCACTTCCAGTCACTTCCTCTTCTGTTGTTTTTATGGATTTTGAAACATTTCCATGAAATTTGATTCTTCCAGTTGCTTTCAAATGCAGTGGTCTAGGTGCATCAAAGGACTTCGAAGAAACCAAACTGAGGAACTCAAATCCACGCATGCGGAGATCAAGTTCAATTCCCTCAATTGCAAAGGGAAAGATACTCTTAACATCAGTTTTGTTCCGCAAGTACTCATCGGTGTACGAAGTCTGGACTTTTGTATACAAGTCAAAAGCAATTGATTGAGAACTGACTGTGATATACTCATGTGAGATAATAATATCCCCACGTGCATCGCTGAATGATTCTTCAGCTTTTGGTGCAGCCCACTTGATGTCAAATCTCCTGACATAAAGGTAAGATATCATTAAGTAAAACAATGGAAACACACTCAGGGAAAAATAATGAGAAACAATACCAGCTCAGGGCAACAAACATGAAAATTAGAAAATACAAATTTCAGAAATGATCATCACCCCCATCAGTCATTACTTATAGCATACAGATCTTACGGTCTCAGAAGGGAACCAGAAAGTTTGGTTTCGCCGTTCAGTTCCCCAATTTTGAGAGGCACCAGCTGAATTTTTGAAGGTAAGTATCGAGAAATAACTTTGTCAAAGGAAGACAAATTTCCAGACAGATTTACATCCATTGCTGAATCATCCATTTCGCCCTGTCAGAAACATCACAGAACAAATAAATAACCTAAAGATATCTCTGATTACCAAACAAGAACAAATTTTGCAATGTTGCAAATACAAGGATTTTGTCCTACAGAAAAGTTTTGCTCATAATCAACATTGAAATGGATTCATGAGTTTGTTCAGAGTGGAAATTTTGGAAAATCAAAAATAACAACTATCCCTCCAAGAATACCCTAAAGAATGTAAATGTCATGACTTTATTCGTAAATATTGCCAAGCTGAACATAGATTCATCACATATGCGGGTGAACCCTTTTCTCACTTTTCTTAAGGTAATATTGGGTTTCAAATGTTGTCTATTTAGGGTCGGTGTGTTTAGTTGTTTTAAAACAAATCTCACTCCTTGCTGCACACTTCTGATATGACTTCACATGTTAGCTACTTAACTACCCTACTTTTTCTACTTCAACTCTACATTCCAATCATTTTTTCACATCTTTCCATATAATAACCCTATCTATTTTATCATTATTCCCTTTACTCTTATCATTACACCTCTATCATATCACATCGCTATCTCACTTTTTCAAAATTTTTCCTTGCAATTTTTTCCCATCTTTTTAACATCTTACCAAATAGATCCTTAGCGTCAAACTAGTCATAACCCATTAAACTAGCTTTCTATAATAAAGCCCGTAGGCTTTTTGTGAACTTAAAGACGGCCTTTAGTCATTTTGTGAACTATATACAAAAGGCTTATAAGGATTGTAAAACATCAATTTTCAGTGTGTGATTTGTTCCATAGAATTGAAGATCCATTTTCCAAGGGTTGATTTGACATGTAATTTCAACAACCACCCCATTTTTTCTTATCATTAACTATATTTTCAATCATTGTCTCTTATTTATTTCAACTTTATTCACATCTTTACAAACCTTCTTATATTTCGCATTAAATGATTACCTTATAGAGGCATGATCATGTGCGGCTAGCCGAAATAGGGATGGGGGAAGGCTTTGACCGGCCACAAAACCCATTTAAAAAAAATTTTGAATTTTTTTATAAATTTGTTAATCTAATTGTATTTTAGCTACGATCCAAGTTTTATCATTTTTTGATAAATGTAGATTTTTTAATTTTAAACATAGGGGTATTGTAGTCAATTTTACCTCTTGAAAATCACCACAATAACTATGTTTAAAATTTTCTAAAAATCTAAAAATATCCAAAAATGATAATAAAAAAAACTTCAAATATAGATAACATATACTAGATTAACAAATTTTTTAAAAAATTAAAAAGGTTCTGTGGCTAGCAGAAGTCCCCCCTACTTAGGTCGACCACATATGATCATGTCTCTAATTTATAATGCTTCATATTTGGATCCTTTCGAGTTTTTACTTTCTTGATTGATGCCAATCCATTGTTTTCACATATTAAGTGTCAAAAGAATGGAAATTGAAGTCAACTTGATGCTAACTATTGTAAATTAGTATTATGTTTAGAATTGAGATAATTTTATTATTCTATATCACAAATTTAAATTATAATATAATTTATCACGAATTATATATATATATATGACTCTGTTTGGTAATGAGGAAAAAGGAGTCCGATCGGCTGCTCCAGCGTTCCCTACTCCCGGGAGCTTATACCCTTTTTTTTTTTTGAAAATTTCTCCTAAAAAGTGTTAATCTATGTGTATTTAACATGTGTATAAATTTTTACCATTTTTGGAGTATTTTAGATATTTATCTTTGATTTTTGAAAATCAATGACATTTTAGTAATTTAAAATTACTTAAAATGCCACTGATTTTCAAAAATCAAAAATAAATATCTAAAATACTCCAAAATGGTAAAATTAATACACATGTTAAATATACCTATATTAACATTTTTATAAAAATAATTTTAAAAAAATAAAATAAAATAGGTGTGTGCACCGGCAGCAGGCAACGCTGCCTAGTGCAGGAGATCGTGCTCCGATAGATGCGGCGATTTCCAATCCAGTTGTTGGATGCGGCGTCACACGTGACGAGCACTAACAGGAAAATTTGCAGGGCAGGCACCTCTTACACCTGCCGTCAGCGCCCGTCCGAGATTTGCAAACCCGTCATTTGATGCTCAGTGAACCCGTGACTTTTTCAAAAGCACCCCTGTCATTCGTTTGTTTTCCTGTCAGCGCCCACAGACCACATATAAAATAAAACATAAAATGTGTTGTCAGCGCCCACAGCACCATTCCTTTCAAAATATAAATTTTTAGTCAAAGTAAGTTTTGATAACATTATAAAATAAAATGTGCTGAATAACATAATAAAATAAATTTAAAAGTTTAAAATACAAAATTAGGGGACGCACTGAGTTCCATTTTAATCTTTCGTTTCCGGTTGTTTTCTAAACAAAAACATCACATAATTAATTAATTTATTTCTATTATAAAAACTAAATGTATTGAATATTATTATATACTTTATATTACATTTTTAAAAAATAATAATTGTTTACTTACTATTCTTTTCAAAATATAAGTTTTTGATCAAAGTAATTTTTGATAATATTATAAAATAAAATATCTTGAATAAAATAAATAAAATAAATTTAAAAGTTTAAAATAAAAAATTAGGGGACACACTAAGTTCCATTTTAATTCTTCGTTTTCCATTATTCTCTAAACAAACACACTACATAATTGATTTATTTACTTATTTTA
>JAXCLR010000105.1:6356691-6400323 GCA_035584095.1 Annona squamosa
TCTCTCTCTCTCTCTCTCTCTCTCTCTCTCTCTCTCTCTCTCTCTCTCTCTCTCTCTCTCTCTCTCTCTCTCTCCATCCCTCCCTCCCTCCCCCATTTTCGGCATCGTCACTTCCTGGCTCCCGGCTCCCTTCCGGTAGTGCCCTTCCAAGCTCTCTCTCTCTCTCTCTCTCTCGATCTCTATCTCTATGTTTCTCTCTCTCTCTCAACTTGCCAAAGTAGCTCTTTGGTGGCTCTTGATAATGTATCTCAAAATCCTCCTCGTCTTCTATCCCAACGCTGCTCCTTTGTGGCGAGGCCCAGCATGAACTTGTGGCACCGCTGCCGGTACTTGAAGTTGTTGAAGTAGAAGCGCATCTATGCGACCGAGACGTAGAAGATGAGGTGCGAGAGGGAGAGGAGGCCAGTAGAAATCCAGCAGTGGCGACATTGGAGCTTGGGCGACAGGGCCTGGGTGGCCAGAATGAGGGCTAGGAAGAGGAAGAAGGTGTGGAAGAACTTCCGGAGCTCCTTCTTCTAGAGATTGACAACCCTCTTCTTCTCTAGGGTTTTCTCAAAGTGGAGCTGGATGATGGTGTTGAGGGCCTGCATAGTTGTCTCCTTTAGGACTAGAGATGGCTACTCTAAATCTCCCATTGCTAGTTTTTTCTTCTCGCGTTGGAGACGTTGAACTTAGAAGAAGCAGCAGTAGCAACAACGAATAATGCGATTATCATGATCCAAAGGTGAGTCTCTTTACACCTTTTCAAGGTTTGATTTTTTGTCTCACTAAGGTTGTGTTATACGATGGTCTTATAATCTTGCTTGGTAGTAGAAGATACAAACATTATGAATATGTTGCAACTATTTAGAACTAATTTGACAGTTTGCTCTTTTCTATTTACAATTTTTTAACTATCTAAATTCTAGCTTAACAAACAGTTATCTTTGGCAGCATGCTAACATTATTTTAGTGGAACCAATTTGGAACCGGAATCGGAATCAACCCGCACTTGAAAAAATATGGTAGTGTATGCCAAAAACTGACCCGACCTCAAATAGGGTAGGGTAAGAGTTTTTAAAAATCGAGTAAAGGTAGGGTCGACCCCTACCAAGACCTACCCAGACCAAGTTGCACCCCTATCGCAATCCTACTAACTTTTACTAAGATTAGACTATTTTTTAAGAGGTTTAGCACTTTTAACTAGAGTCAAATACTTCCATAAGAAAGTACTACCAACACTCAAATACTTCCATAAGAAAGTACTACCAACAAACAAAAAGGTACGAACCAAACAGGCCCTCTTTTCTCATGTAGTGGTGGAAGAACTAAACTTTAAATTCAAATGGAGTTAAAAGAAGTCATGAAGATTATATATGGGCAAATATAAAGCACGCAGAGAGAGCGTGTTCCACTAAAATAAACCAGAATGAAGTCCATCAACGTGACCCACCCACTTTCCTATCCTATCTAACCGAAAGGCAAAAACCATCAATCTGATGTCATTATATTATATAATATCAATCAACAATCTAATGTCGCTGTAGCTAAGTTGTTGTAAGTCAGTTCCAAAAGCTAAGTTTTAGCAATAATGATCATTATTTTTATGATTAACGTATTTTCTAATAAAAAGTATCAAGTTTACACCAAAAATACATATATTATAAAATGTTGATTTTCTTATGTGATTGAAAATCTACATGAGACTAGTGTTGTAAGAATCGAACTGGTCTGATCGGGAACCAGTCCAAATCCCGGTTCGATTACCATCGATTCGGTTCAATGGAAAAAAAACGTATGAACTGTCGAATCGACGGTCAAACCGGCTTCATCGGTTGAACCGTGTTCGACTGGTTCAGACAGTTTCCAAAAAATGAAAACCATGCTCCTCTCCCACCCCCGGCTGTCTTCCTCCTCCACCATGTCTTCCACGATTGCTAGTGCACCCTAGTGCTCTCCCATTCCAGTTCCTTCCCACTAACCTGCGCCCTTTCCCCCACTCTTCTCTCAGCCTCCGCCAGCGTGCTCTGCTTCTCCCTCCCCGACTCTTTCGTATGCACTCACCAGATCAGCCAAATCCATCGAATTCCCAATATGCCCATTTGAGTTTGTCTCTCTGATCTGAACGTCCCCTCCACTCTCCTCGTCATCGTTCTCCGCAAGCTCCTCCTGCTCTATTCTTCTTTGCAGCTGGCGAATCGGGTCCTGATCTACGACTCTGCCATGAAGAAATGGGCTTGCTTTGACGGCTACGCTCTGATAGTCTGATTGCCACCCAGAATTCCCTTCAGGAAGCCGTCTTCTTCGATGGGTCTCTGCATTTCGCCACGTGGGAACTATCTTCTTTGATGGGTCTCTGCATTTCGCCACACAGGAGCTGTTCTCGATGGTGGGTTTCGACGTGGGCAGCGGCAGGTGGAGAGAATTGGCGGCGGAGCTTCCGATAAAAGCCGCTGCCATTGGCGACCCCCTACCGCCGTAGGTCAAATTGTCTTCCCTTTGTCCGATTGGCATTCGGCAACGACGAAACTGTGCAGCTCCCGCTTTCGACGAACAGCAGAGCAGTACAGCCCCCAAATCGGCGACCCCCTATTGTCGTAGCTCAGCTCATCTTCCCCTCGTCCAATCGGCGTTCGGCAATGACACTGTGCAGCCCATTTTTCGGCAACCAGTAGAACATCGATACCGACATCAGTGCAGAGCAGCAGAAGTGTTTTGTTTTCTTGATAACAAATCATTCCTGTCTCCCTCTTTCATTTCATCCTAGCCCTCCAATTTTTTTATTAAAAAAATCAAAATCATGGGCCATCCACCATCTGCTTCTACCTCGTAGAGAGTAGACCGCCAAAAACTATTATCCAACATGGTTTAATATGCTCACGCTATTTGCAAAAATAATATATTTTTTTGGCTCACTTAAACATGATTATCTAATTATCATAAAAGTACCGAGATAAATAGGAAAAATTCAATAACCAACAACTAATCAACAACAGTCAGGGCTTATTAGAAATTTAAGCCTTCCAAGCTAGTTAATGTAGTTAATTTTTGTAACATTCATATTTTTCCTTTTAAAATTTGCTATTAATTTTTTCTTGCATGTTTTGTATTTATATTGTGATTCTTAAAATCTAACATATATATTTAGGATTTATTAAAATATAATTTTATTAATATATTTAATTATTTATTTAAAATTTAAAAATAATTTAATATTTATGACATCATAAATATGTCAGTAACTTTGCCGGTTCAGTTCTGACAACATTACATGAGACGCATCCTCTAAAAATTGAAGTGATCATTTTAAGTAATTTCATAAATATGTGCAGTTTTTCATTAATTAAATATCCGATTTTCATATCTTATTAAGTTGCTTAGAAATTAAAATGTTTCGCAATGCAGGCGATCAACTGGATAGAAAAGTTTGCCTAAATGAGTTTTTTTTATTGCAAGTATGTTCCTAAGTTTTGGAAAATCACAAATAATCCTGTAATATTTAATTAATATTGCAGGCATAGCAACCAAAATTAAGATATGAATTATCTACATATAATATCATATGCAACGAATACTTATTTAATTTGTTTCATGTAAAAACTATATGCAAGAAATGTTTGTTACTTATATAATATATTATATGTAACAATTTCTTATTTACTGTATATAAATTATATATATATTATATATAACAATTTCTTATTTACTGTATATAAATTATATATATTATATGTAACAATTTCTTATTTACTGTACATAAATTACTGCAACAAGTGTTTATCCCAACTCCCAATTTTTCTTTTCTAATAAAGCATGCATGCCATTTCCAAGGCTGGCCAGCGGAGCACAGTTAGCGGTCGAGCGAGCCGTCCATCGATCCTTCCTTTTACCGTATTTCTCTCCTCTCCACCCAATCTCCAAAACAAATCTTTCTCTGTCCCTGTTTCTCCGTTTTTTTTTTTCGCTCGCTCGCTCGCTTTTTTCTTGGCCCTGCAAACAAAGCCCTTCTCTTCCACATGAGAGAATGAAATTAATTAATTACGGGCCCTGGGCCTGAAAATTAGAAACCTGAGGATTCCCCGCGTGCTTCCAGGCAATATGTCCTGCCGCTGCTTCTCATCCTTCCACAGGGGCGCGTTATCGTCCTCCTCCCCCACTCACGGCCCCTCTGCCGGCCCAAGCGCGACAGCCGGCGAAACCATGGAGGAGCAGAAGAGGTGTGGGCCCTTGGTGGTGGAGCTGTTCTCGTCGCAGGGGTGCGCAACGTCGCCGCAGGCGGAGCTGTTGCTGTCGAGGCTGGGGAGGGGGGACTTCGAGCTGGAGGTGCCGGTGGTGGTGCTGGCTTATCACGTGGAGTACTGGGATTACCTTGGGTGGAAAGACCGGTTTGGGGCCAGCCTCTGGACTGTTCGACAGAAGGCCTACGTGGAGTCGCTGAAGCTTGATACGCTCTACACGCCCCAGGTGGTTGTGCAGGGGAAAAACCAGTGCATGGGCAGTGATGAGGACGCCATCCTCTCCGCCATCAAAACCGCTGACCGCTTCCCGGCTCCATCCTTTCAGGTTTCTTCATTTATCCATTCATTCATTCCAAAACAATATCACCTTTATTACTAATTAATTAATTAATTAAAATATGAGGGAGAAAAAAATCGCGAGCGATGTTGAAGTGAATTGCTAAAATATATACGAATTTCAATGGTGAAAACGATTGCACTTTTCACAGCCATCTGGTCTTCTGAGCTCTTTAAAAACTAACCCTGATTACTTAACGTTTTATAATTAAATCTTCCTATTGTTATTTCTGTGATACACAGTTTCAGCAATAAAGCTATTTTTCCATGTGCTGCACATTTTGGCAACTATCACATCAATTTATTTTGTGGCAATGTTCACTTAGAACCGGTTAACCATTTGCATTGCACGGTGGTGCAACTTGGTACCGGGTTGGTCCGAACTTGCAACCCGGTTTCAAAACCAAATTTGAGTTTTATTTTTGAAATTTTTTTCAAATTAAATTCGGTTTCAACCCAACCTGGAAAAACCCGAAACAAATACCAGGTTTACATCAACCCGGTCAAAACTCGGCATTCTCCCTAATTTATTAAAATAATTATGTTTATTTATGCACTAAGTATTTCAATCATAATTGAAATAAAAGTTATTCCATATAATCATAACTTAATTAAATTATGAAATGTTTATTCTAAAACCTATTGTATACATTTGTCAATAAAAGTTGAATATATTACATCTAAGTTAACTTTATTTATAAATAATTATAAATATACTAACTCTTTAAAATTATTGCATATATACTAATTAATTATAAGATATATATATATATTTCACTTTTATTAAATTTTAAATAGTGATTTCATGCAATCTCATTTGTTGTTCTTACTTTGATTGTTTTTTCGTAACATTACCTTGATTGTTATGTGTAAATTCATTATATTCATTGTATTTAGAATTATCTTTTAATTAAAAGACTAATTTTCATCAAAACCAAAAATATAGTAGAACACATAAATATATTCTCATGAAAATCATTTATGTATTAATACAATAATATTTAAAAAATTTGTTGTTTTTATTGAGAATTTCAACTTCGATTAGTTTGAAAGTAACTCGAATTTCGTCCCGAGATCAACCCCAACCTGGTCCGAACCCAGATTCTAATATTAAGATTAGGGTTTGGGTTTACTCAAACTTGGTATAACTCGACCCGAGTTGCACCCATAGCATTGCCCCACTATACGGAAGTCATTTCCATCCATTAAATTTAAAATATTTGATTAATTAAGAATATACTAACTTAAATAACGGTTTATTCTTAATCAAAATATGTGTGTCAGACATTAAGATAAGGATTTATGTGTAAATCTCTTATTAAGACAATTTTAACTGGTATTATTAAATACATAATAACAAAAAAAGAATGAAATGAATCCCCTCAAGCATGGGGCAAATGGGGTCACATAGAACCAGCTCAACGGTTCTAACATTTGCTTCAGCGTGAAGCAGTTCTAAGTAAAGGGACACATTTTAGGGTGTGTTTAGGAATGGGTAGAACTTTTGGAGTGTGTTTGGGAATGGGTAAAACTTTTGATGAAAAGTTTTAAAAAGTAAAAGTTGTCGAATGATGTGATATGATAGGGGTAATGATGAATAGTAAAGATGATAAAGTTAAAATAGATAGGTTAATTATGTTGGTAGTTGTGTAGAAATGATTGAAAAGTAGAATAATTATATAGAAAAATGTGAAAAAATAATTAAAAATATGATAGTTGTGGCGAATGAAAAGTTTTAAGTTTACATTTTTTAACCATTGCCAAACATACCCTTGATGAAAAGTTTTGAAAAGTACAAACTGTTAAATGATGTGATATGATAATGATGAGTAGTAAAGATAATAAAGTTAAAATAGATAGGTTAGTTGTGTAGGCAGTTGTATAGAAATGTTTGAAAAATATGATAGTTATATAGGAAAATGTAAAAAATAATAATTAAAAAATACGATAGTTGTGAAGAATGAAAAGTTTAAAATTGAAAAGTTTTAACCGACATTTTTTAACTATTACCAAAAATATCCTTGGCTTCTGCGTCTCTTTGGTGACCCTAATTTGGCTTTTTCGATATTATTTAAATTCACAATTAACATTATTATCTTTTATAGGTAAAGGTAAAGTAAATTTAAAAATAGATATGCTTTTAAATGAAATTAATAATAATAAAAGTATGCCAAATTATTTTGGAAAAGCTAGTGTCCAAATATATATCCATCTTATGAAAATCTTTCCATTGAAAATTTTTCCAAATAATGAACAATTTTTATGCTGAGAGCCCACCAAAATATCAAACAGGCATCCGCAACGATCCTATATGTATGTAATTAACTTGTTTCCTTTGCCTCTGAAAAAAAAAAAAAAAAAAAACTTGTTCTCTAGCTATGATGATCATCAATTGATGATTTGACGGGGGTGGGCGCAGGTGAGGTTCGAACGCCCTTCAACAGACACCCTCCATGTGTCGTTAACGGGGCCAATCCGCATGAAGATCGGCAGGAAGGGAGCAGACGTGCTGGCCGTGCTTTACGACAGCGGGCTGGTGACGGCCTGCACCGCGGGCGAGAACAAGGACAAGCTGCTGGCCAACGACGCCGTGGTCCGCAGGCTCGAAAAGATCTGCACGATCAAGGACTCCTCGTCCAAAAAAACAATTGCAGGGACCATTAATTTTAGTTTGTGGGAGGGCTTCAATGCCAGCAAATGTGGGATGGTTGTCTTCCTCCAGAACAATGCTCTTCACATTCTTGGGGCCCAGCATTTCCTTCTACCCGAACCTATCTGAATCTCACTTCATGTAAATGCTGCAACAAGCTGGCTAGCTAGGGACACTTCTCCCACCCACAAAGCTGCTTTGAGAATTTCATTTACAACTTCAAGTCTGTCATGGATACGCCTGCAAGAACAATTGAAAAATACTTATTGTTCTATATACATAGATATTAATTGTTTTTCTTTTATTATATCATGGATTACAATAGATACCCATGTGCTATAAAAAAAAAAAAACGTTTGGGCGGCCATGGAAATGCGAAACTTTGTTACTTTAATCGGTCTAGATGCAATTCTTGGTATTTTAGAAAAATGCGAAATCCTAAGTTAGCTGCCAGTGCTAATTATTAGCATGGAATTCAGTGTTCCGACCACTGAATTGAATTTGAATATTTGCTGTTCAACCGGCTCAACCAAAACAATGTGATTCCTGATTAAATTATGGAGTCTTGGTTATGGGGAACTGTGATGGTTGAGCAAGATACTTCAACTGCAATTCGGTGAATGTATTTCGATGTTCAAGTTCGCATAGGGACCGACTATAGGTCAAGCAAAGAAAGCGAGTCCTGTTCCAGAACCGGGAACGATCCCACCTAGGGCGTATTTGCTGATTTAAGATTTTTATTGTAGTGATACACAAGACCCTCGGTATCATTGTTTTGCTAAGAGCACATGGGGGTGCAACTTGGGCCAATTTGAGCCTAAATCCAACTTGGTGAACTCGATTTTCAGCAGTATTTAAACTTGCTTTTTCTCAACTCAAGATCAAAAAATATAAATTTATCAATATAAATTTTAACCTGAAACTCAACCCAAACTTGATTTTCAAAAATAGGGTTAGAATTTAAGTTTTACAAATAGAGTTAGTATTAGAGCTAGGGTTAATATTTTATAATTAGAATTAGTGTCATGGTTGAGGTGAACTTGAGTTTCATGAAACTAAGTTACACTGTTAAGAGTATACCTTCATCCAACTATAAATGGGGTTCAAGATCCAAATAGGAGGTGGTCGTATTAGCCGATGTTTGCTTGGGACGCCCTTAGCTCTGAGTCTGGAGGTCTTAGAGCATTGCCTCTTTCGTGTCACGATCACTCTGCGCCATAAATTTTATACATTTCAAAGGATGCTTCTATGAAACTTCCTTTTTATGTAACTCATTTCATTTTTAACATCCAGATAGTTGATTAAAAATCCACTCTATCTATTGTGTTTAGCATAATTTATATTATCTTAAAAATCCTTTCATTTATCTAATATCATTGTATATGGGTCATGTCTATAAACATATAAAATCAACGTAATAAAATAGTTTAATACTAAATATCAATTTTTAAATAGTATTTTTAGCATCTGAACTATCTAAAATATTACTAATATATGGATAAAAGATTCTATAAAGTATTACTATATTTTAATATATAAGTGAATAAATATAAGTATTTTCTTCTTAATTTACACATAAATGCACCTATTTTTGAACAAATGTAGCCTATATATATATATTAAATTTAGATGAAACTTGGTCTTCTAGTTAAACAAATGATATTAAATACAATAAATGGATCAAACATCAAAATTTTAAAATTTGAGAATTCTATATAACCCGATTATATAGAAGCGGACCAGAATTTTATATAGCAGCCAAATTTTGTTGGATATAGTGTCACTTTTACAACCCATGCATTTCGGTTACATATAATATTCATATACAAAATAGTTCGCCGTAGTTATTTTCAATGTTGTCAAAGCCGCCATGAACTGGTTCAACCAGTGGTCTAACCAATTTCTAGAGCGGGCAATCAAACCGATTCTGGTCTAAAATATGAAAAAACGAAAGCCGTAAACAGAGCTCCCGCTGAATGCCCAAACCCGCCTCTCTCGTCTTCATCTCTCCCTCCACATTTTCTCCTTAGCAGCAACTCCGTTCTTGATTTCCAACAACATAAATCCTACTGGCGACTTCATTCTTCCTATTCCATGGTTCTACCTTTGCCTCTTTGTAATCTGTATCCCCTAATTTCCCTTTTTGACAGTCCCATTTACTGCCGATGGTAGTTAAAGACTTTCAATCACCTGCTATGAGCGAACCTGCCACTTTATAGCCTTCAGTTGAGCTTTCTATTAGAACAAACTTCAATCGAATGTTGCGAAATTAGCTTTCAATTAGGATGTGCCTGCTAATGACTTTATTCAATGGCCGCCATTTTCAAGCCTTGGAACAGAAGTATATTTCTCATGTCGCAGGAATCATTTTCTTTGAGAAAAATTAGGGGAAAATTTTCTAGTTTCTTTTAAAAGTAACAAGATTAATCATTCTGTACCTCTAGCAGTGGTAGAACATCTTAAAATAATTACCTCAAGAGAGCTAATTACAAGAAGAAATGCTATCGCAGGTGGAATCGACATGTTTTTATTACTCTAACACCTCATGCAACAAATAAACTTCACAAAAAATTGCGTAGTTTAACTAGTACGATTATATCTATACATAATATGATCAACTAGTCTTTTAAAGCTAAGAAGATATTTTGGATGTTTGTACTTTTTGCTTGGTTAATAGATATACTTATGATTTGGTTTGTGAATCATATTACCTGTATAATTTTGCTATTAGATTTTATAATTTTTAGTAGGTGAATGCGAATCATATAATTAAGATTGTGCCCATATTTTTCCTAGTTTCTATTTTGCAGATGGATATATAGCATTTCAAAGATCAAATACAAATAACAATCAAACAGAAAGTTGGATGTGGCTTCATATAATTTTTTGAGGAAAATATACAATTCTTGTGAATCTTCTTCAAATTATGATTCTAATTTGATTATTTTCAAACTTCCAATTTTAGGTTTTAAATTTAAGAATTTTTCATATTTTTTGTAAAAGTTGTTAGTATACCGGTTCAATCAGGTTCTTAAAAATGGTTGAATTGATTTGACCGAAATCAGTTGCTTGACTGGTTCGTTAACCGGTTTAGTTGCAACAACATTGGTTATTTTTTGCATTTTTTTGTTCGATAGTTGTTGTTGCATTTAAGTGTGTGCCACAGTATTTATGCAGCCACTTCGGAGTCAGATGTGCGCTGCTTATGTCAATATGCAACTAATATGAGATGAATTCAATAGGGACGTGTTCCAACTTCCAAACTATACAAGATTCTTAAATTGAATTTGTATATGACATGAGAATATAATGATGTATATTGAGAACAAGCAAAGTTGTATTGAAAATAGATAAAGTTGTATTAAAAATTAAAAAAGTTGTTTTGAGACTGGTGATACTAATTAAATCGAAGAATCTTGTATGACTTTGAACATGCACTAAATCTTTTTGCTTCCTCATAAGCTGACTTTTCCTACAGTGAATCCAGCTGGAATGGTAACACGCTCTGCTAATTAAAGGGGTAATACAAGAGATCATTACAATGGTTGGCCCTAACAACTTATAATTTGCATAAATTAATCGGCGGTCTCACCAATAATGAGCTGGTTGACCAATTGGTTGCACTACTTTGGGGCTCAATTGGCAATAAATAAGATTAAATTGAACCAATAATGTGAAGTAGGACTTTTTACTGTAGACGTATATACAACGCATTGGCCCACCTTAATGATTGTATGAAATTCCTTCTACCCACTATATTTAGAAAAATTTGATTAAGCACGCAATTAAGTATTCGTATTTTATGTTTAGATAATAGGGTTGCAAATAGTTAGTTGTCCAATTGATTACTTTGTTATTTTATTTTTACTATTTTGATTATCTAAATCCGATATTAGGGGGATGCGATCTCCTGCACCCAGGAGCAGGCAGCATTGCCTGCTCCTGGGTGCATACACCTATTTTTTATTTTTTAAAAAAAAAATTTCATAAACTTGTTAGCCCAAGTGTATTGAACACGTATATAAATTTTTACATTTTTGGATATTTTTAGATATTTATTTTTTATTTTTGAAATTCAGTGGCATTTTAGTAATTTTAAATTACTAAAATGCCACTGATTTTCAAAAATAAAAATAATTATCTAAAATACTCCAAAAAGGGTAAAAATTTATACACATGTTAAATACACCTACATTAACATTTTAAGAAAAAAAATTCAAGAAAAAATAATAAAAAATAGGTTTGTGCACCCGGGAGCGTAGGAGATCGCATCTTGATATTGGGCGATTTAAAGGCAGCCCAAAAAGAATTTTTTTATTTTCTTGATTTTTATACATATGTGAGTCCCATGTAGACTAATTTTCATATTATATTTTTATTTTTACTTTTTACATTTTCTTATTTTTTGATTGGTTACATTTTATTAGTTTTGACGTAAAAAGCATGGATGCTTGGGTTGTTCCGTTTTTATTTCAAAAATTAAAAGCAGATGCAAACATCAAGAATATAAAATTGGTCATGAAAACCGATCCAGGCAGTACGTACAAATCTACGATGTCCAATATACGAGCAGCCACAGATATCCGCACAAACACCCATTACGTTTTCTCCCTGTTTTACTCGTTCCGAAGAAAGAACAGTTGAGATTATAAGATCAGTCACCATCTCTTAACATTAGGAGGCGTAACTTGCAAAGAGTACTCATGGATAGA
Organism: Annona squamosa; assembly: GCA_035584095.1. Classification (NCBI taxonomy): domain Eukaryota; kingdom Viridiplantae; phylum Streptophyta; class Magnoliopsida; order Magnoliales; family Annonaceae; genus Annona; species Annona squamosa. The sequence continues at coordinate 6,368,607 of JAXCLR010000105.1, forward strand.
CCTATTAAGTAATCTAAAACGAGTGTTGTAAATTCTTATTTTCTTATCTATAGAATATGTTATGTTCTAGGTGCCTAACTAAATTAAGGGTTGTAAGTTGTAAAGAGTACTTATGGATAAATCTATTAAGTTACCTAAAATGGGTATCGTAAATTCTTATTTTCTTATCTATAGAATATGATATGTTCTAAGTACTTGGCTAAATCAAAATAGGATAAGTTCCAAGATCCTAGTGTCTTAAATTGGCCCAAATTTGATAATATCTATAAATAGAAAACATATTATTAATCAATGCATTTTAAAATAATATTATTATCATATTGATTATAGGTATTTAAGTAAGATTTATAATAAAATTATCATGTTCAAGTATAATATAAAATATTATTTTAAAGAATTGATTTAAAATTAAAACTAGAATTAACCCAATCAAAAATAAGACAAGATAAAAAAATTTTGAAATAAAGTATATATAGGATTTGAACTAGGGGTGTTAACGGATCGGGTTGGACAGGTTGGAACCTAATCCTAATTCTAACTCATTTAAAATATCTCAACCCTAATCTATTTATTAATTTATTTAAAAAATCTCAACCCTAAACTATTTACAACCCATTTAATAAATAGGTTGGTGGGTTGTTAACGGGTTGTACAACAAATAACGTAAAAGATTAGACTCTAGTAAATAATGATCTCGCAGGGAGAGATAAGAAGGTGTTTTCAACATAGGGAAAATGAAAATAGGGCAACAAACGGAAAATGAAATTAGCGTAGCAGTAGAAAAATAAAAATTAAGTGACTTGAGGAGGACTTAGAGAATGAAAATAACCGAGAAGTTTATATATATATATATTTATATATATATATATAACTTTAATGAGTTAAGCGAGTTAAATGGGTTGAACAAATTAAATGGGTTGAACATGTTATATGGGTTAAATTGGACAAATTATAAAATCTCAACCCTAATTCATTTATTTAATTAAATGGTTAAACGGGTTGGCAGATCATAACTTATTTATTCAAAAATCTTAACTCAAACCCATTTATAAAGGAGTTGAACGAGTGAGTTGACGGGTTAACCATGACTATTACCACCCTTAATCCGAACCAAACCGATAAAAAATTACTATAGAATAGGCCTCAAGCCAACCCGATCAGAAATAAAATAAGGTAAAAAATTTTTAAACTAAAGTAGATATAGGATCCACCTGGAACAGGACACATAAGTTAAATCCCTACTTCTTTTTCTTTCTTTCTTTCTTTTATTAGGGTGCAGCCCAGATTAACATACCCGATAGCTACGAAAGCAACGAGAAACCAAAGTTTGCCCCTTGTTGTTTCCCGCACGAACAAAACCACGGCCCAAACCCAGCCATTCCCGCCACCAGAATACTGGAAGCAAACCGCCGTCTCCTTAAACCACTTCCTCCCTCCTCGCCCATAAAATACGGTTCGCCCCACAGCAGAGAAGTATCTCTCGTCATTCAGAAAACCGCGTTCTAAATTTGCAGGATTTTTTTTTTTTTTTGATAAAAAATTTGCAGGAAATTGAATTAAAGCAGAAAGGATGATGAGCTGGCTCCCCAAGGTCTGGATGGCGGCCTGCGTCTCCACCGTTTACGGAAATTCCGATCAAGGGCACGGATGTAACTCTAGCAAAGGACCTTTGGAAAGCCGCCAACAAGATAACGCCGCCGGCTCCAGCCGGATCTCTGGCGTTTCGCCCTCCGGATCCGGTCTCTTCTCTGGGAGAGAGGAGAGGGACGAGTCGATTCAGAGAGTGATGTATATGAGTTGCTGGGGGCCAAGTTGAGTTGCCGCAATTCACCGGAGCGCTGCGATTTTAAGTTCTGACGAAACCGGCAAATGAAGGAGAGCTGAAGACAGGGAGCCGGGATAGTCCAAATGTAAATAACATATGATCTAGGGTCTTTTCTGTAAATATAAATACATTGGTCTTTACTTTTCTTCTCAATTTTGTGAATCTGAATTAGATTCAAGAGGCTCAATGAGATGAAGAAATGAGAATGTAATGATGTGTGCTAGTAACATGAAAGAATATATCGAAATTTTAAAAAATTATGTTGTGCACTGGGATATACATTCATCCTCAGTGACACCCCTAAATTTGAACCATAAATTAAATGAAGTTGGTGTAAACATTTTTGGAATTTCTTTATTCTAGCTTTCATTTCTTAATTATATTCTTTACTTTTATTTTTTAAAATTTATATTTTTCAAAAATAATGCATCCTTTTTCACCAATCATTTCTATTTTTTTCATATTGGTCGGGTTATATATTTTGGGCTCACTTCTCTATAGCTGGGTTACATAGATTACATAGAAACGGTTTCATATAATCTTATTTATTTTTAAAATTTTGATATTTGATGAAAAATCTAATATCTTCATTGTATAATCGAATATGCGCCTAGGTCATATTTGCTTAAAAATATGTACATGTATGTGTAAATTAGTAAAAATGCTTAGATCCATTTATATATACATATATATATAAGAATTTATACAATAATTTATAAAATCATTTATCCACATATTTATGATATTTCATATGGTTTAAATGTTGAAAATACTACTTAAAATTAATATTTAATTTAAATTATTTTATTATATTAATTTTAAATATTTGTAGATGGAGCCCATATACATTAATACTAGCGAAATGAAAAGATTTTCATGATAATATAAATAATACTAAATATAATAAATGAGATGGAGTTTCCATCAACAATCCAAATGTTGAAAAAAATAGGGTTACTTAGGGAGTGAGTTTCATAGAAATGCTCCTGTATATATATTAACTTTACTGTATTATATTATTTTATACGAATTTTCAGACATGATACTATTTATCTTCTTACCCTCTCTCTCATAATTTAACACAAACTGAATGGGAGGTTATCGGAACCCCTTCACTCCCTTAACACCATTTCCTAGTATGATTAAATAATAAAATATTCTCATAAGTAGACAAAATTTTAACTTGTGGGCTTTTAAAATTTTCGTAAGATCAAGTAGAGCATCTTCCTTTTTTTTTTTTTTTTTTTGAAAATAGAGCATCTTCCTTAACATATTTTATTTGAAACTTAAATATGCATCGGTTAATGAAAATATATATAAGCTACTCATTTTAATCCATTAATTTTTTTCCGTTTTTTGTGGGACCTATAATAAATAGTTAAAACTCTGTAGTATTCGGTGATTGCAACAAAACTCTGTCATTGACAACTGATTTGTAAGTTGTAACTGAAACCGCAGCTGCTACCAGGCAATACCAATCAGCAACCGTCGTCTATAAATTGTTACTAATTTTTCTTTCCGAAAGTAAAATTCGTTGCCGTCAGAACGCAACTATTATTCTAAATTAAAAAAAAAATGCTCTGCGGGGTATTTTTGTCATTGAACCAGAATGGAGTCATTTTGTGGGAGCCTGATCGCCTGCTCTCGGGAGCAGGAAGCGTTCCCTGCTCCCGGGAGCTTATACCCATTTTTTTCTTATTTTGAAAATTTCTCCTAAACAGTGTTAATATATGTGTATTTTTAAATTACTTAAAATGCCACTGATTTTCAAAAATCAAAAATAAATATCTAAAATACTCCAAAAATGGTAAAAATTTATAAACATGTTAAATAAACCTGGATTAACATTTTTATAAAAAAAAAAATTTTTTTTAATTTAAAAAAATGGGTATAAGCTCCCGATCAGGCTCCGAGGAAAAAGGGGGGAATTGTAGGGGAAAGTTTTGGAAAAGTTAAAAAATGATGTGATGTGATGTGATAAAGGTAATGATTAGGAGTAGATTAAATACATAAGGTAGTTATATGAAAAAATTATAAAAAATGATTGAAATATAGAGTTAATAATAGAAAAGGTAAGGTAGTTGGATGTTAAAATATCATATCACATCAAAAGGGGTGGATAAAGTGGTAGGGGAAAAAAAAAATTCGCCTTTTCCTTGTTACTAAACAAAACTAATATGACTCTTTCTTCACTGTGCATGCACCTAGTTTTTGTGCACTTCACATCTATGGCTTAGAAGCCTGTTTTCACATTAAACTACTATATATTCAAGGAGTTCAACATTTTCCTCCTGTTTTTCTCAGCTTTCCAGGAAACATAGGAATGGGGATTTAAGGGATTTCATTTCTCTCCAAAACTTCATCTGTGGGCCCATGGAAATTTCCTCTCTAGTCATTAGACAAGCTCCTAGAGCTGTGATAGCCCAATCTTTTGGAACAACTCCGAAGTGGCAGTCAAGTGAGATACAAGGACTATTCAATTCAATGCAAGGACATGGTTTAGATCCATAGTGGACGTATATTTGAAACATATGCAAACTTAAATTCATCCATCAACAACATTGGCTCTTTCTCCATATATAGATGTCAATGTTGCATGCATAAGAAGGGCCAATACTTGCAGCTATTTGCAAGTCCATGATTCCATGGCAAGTCCCAATTACAAATAATGAAATATAATGCCATACATAACATTTTTAATTAGTTTTAAAAGTACCAACAACAATATGGTAAAACTAGGAACTAGAGAAACTTGCCAGTGAATTCATTTGTGCTGCAGGTAAGAGCCAATATAACCATTGTCATTAATGAATACATGCTTGACACTCAGTACATTACCTCTGCACAGATCCATGCATTTCCAGCACCACGAATTTCACCACCATCCAAAAGAGTCGCTCTAATGCCATACAAGTCAGCAATCTGTAGCCCAAAGTAAAGCACAAATGTTATAGTTGTATCAAAAGTATCATGTGCAGCAATTCAAAGGCAGAAGCTTACACAGTTATCAGTATTGAATGTGAAATTGGCTGATAAATGTGAAAATGGCACACGATCAAATGCTGCCACTGCACCAGCATCTTTATTTTGTTTCACTGCCTCTGATGCATAAGATGCAGGCAATTTGGAAATTATGTGAGCTGTTTTCTTTGTTACCATTCCACTTCCCACAAATATAGGAGCATCCAGAGGGCCTTGACAATTGAATACAGCAGCAATTGAACCAGCCATCTGCAGTCAAGATATAAAAGTTGAAAAACTATAAAACTGAGTCTCAGAAATGGACATCAAGGGATGCCAGTTTCAAGATGAAAGGATCGATCCGCAATTTTTATAAGAAAACGATGGAAATACTAGTCCTGAGTAGAGGTGTAAATTGGCTCAAGCATATCAGGTCGGGTTATGGTCAACCAAATCTTAACCCTACGTTTTAGAAATCTGATCAAGTTTTGGTTTGATCTCAGATTGACATTTTGGGAAGTTTGAAATTTTTTATATTGATTGACTTATTTAGTCTAAAGCCTCCTTCGAATTAAAGTTGTACGTTGACTACTATAATATATGATTAATAAGTCAAATTACAGTGTCAGATAATATATCATTAATAAGTCAAATTAAAGTACCATTCACAAATCGCATGACAAATGGGAAAATGATTTTAAAAAATGTTTTATGACTTCTAAAAGATATATAAAGGTTGGGTTGGATCAATCCAAGTGAGGACATGGTTGCCCCCAAAGTAACCCAGTCAACCCAACCGAATGGATCGGTGCGAGTTTTGGGCCAACCCAACCCAATTTACACCCCATAATGCTGAGGACATTATTTAGCAAATAACAAATGCTTTAAAAATTCTTAGATAAGAATATGGTACTTTGCTTGTGAGCAAACATATAAACATAATTTGGAAATCATTCAGAATCAGAGGAAACTCCCATGTTTATAGTACATTCCAATCATACTTGCCTAAATTCAGTACAATTCACAGAAAGTTTGTCATGCTTGGAGCACATTCCAATCATACACTTGCATATTGCTCTGAGGCGACTCACCCACATTTCTTGACATTCCCAACTACCCGTTTACCTTGTCTTCATGTATGCATGTCTAAGTGTCAAACTCTTCTTGCAATGAAATAATTCTACACATGTTATATCAGGATGAAATAAATCAACAACAGAAAATTAATATGAAGGATAAATTATCACCCCATAAAATCAAAACGAAGAACTTCCTGAGAATTGAAGGAAAAGGCATAGATTATCTAAAACTAGAATTCATGTTTCATGCATGCATGAATCTCAAATATGAAATAGTTTGCAATACAGAAGCAATTCTCACATTTAGGAACACTGAACTAACCGTGGAAAAAATCAGATGACTCTATTTGGAAAAATACACCTCAGTGGACATAAATTCTAGAACAGAAGAAGACTACATACAGGAACTAATAAGGGTTTCATCTTGAAAGTCTTCATGAGGGCATTAACTTCAACACACGGAACCTGATAACAGAGTCAGCAGATTCAAACAGCTAGTGAAACAAACCACAAGATGAGAAGCAAAAATAGAACCAACAACAAAAGGAAACATTTGAAGATTCTCGCTCAAAGGATCAAAAAGGGAGCCACAACCCAGGCTGAGATTCAAAGGTCAGGGTTAGCACATACGATAGGATATTGCTAAAACCTGCATGGATGCATAGACCATAGTTGTCAGAGACTCGAGGTGCACTAAGGTGCAAGGGGGCCCCAGGGCCTAGGCGCAAGGCGCAAATTCAAGGCACGGGCCTGACTGAAGCAAGGCTCACCTTATTTAAAATAATATTAACATTTTAAGAGTCAAATAAATGCATACCAATAATTATCAAGAACAAAAAAAATTAAAACCTACCATAAAACAACTCATTGCAACATAGTAATATGATTTTCAATGTGATTAGATTCATAATGCAAAAGAAATTCAAAGTTCACCATTTACAAATCATCATTTAGAAGTAGCCCATCACCCCCATCATCATTACATTTATATCCTTCAGCATCTTTCTTCTTCTGAGTCTTCATCTTCTATTGCCTCTATTCAATGTTTTGACAGCCAACGATTTCCCTCGCGATTTCAATTTCCCTCCTTTTTCCTTCCGTTTTCGTCTATAGGGTGCCCTAACAACTGCCCATGTTTTATATTTAACCAATTTTTACGTATCAAAAAAATGATGGTCCACTTGGTTGAAGCCCATGAGGTGCGCAACCTGGGCCTTGAGCCTAGGCACGCGCCTGACCGTGCCTCATTAAAGCAGTGCACCCTGGGAGGTGTCTAGGCGCACCCCCTATGCCTGAGCACGCCTTGAGCCTAGGCACGCCCTTGACAACTATAGCATGGACCAAAATGATTCATCCAAGATTTTTAGAACTCCATGCATAATTGTAGAAAAGGGAATGCCCAGTTGGTTTGGATCACTGTCAGTAACTATCAGCAACACATGCCATTAACAGTCATTTTAGGAATTCAAGGAAAAAATTTAAAAGGGGGCAAAACAGGTGTTAACCATTTGCTATTAATTTCTTTGTCTAGTTATCCTATTCTAGCAATAAAATAAGACAATAAATTCATCAATTATTAGTTACAAATGTGTTTTCTATAAGGACAGTAGCATATTCCAAATTAGAGATAAAGAGTAGTTTGAATCCCAATTGGTAATGCTTCAATTGGTAGGTAGTATGCCTGGTGTGATGAGGGAGGCAGAAGAAGGAAAAGAAAGAACCATACAACCATCTGGTCTGAATGCTGAATGATCATAGACATCCAATTGTCAAATGTGATTAACATAAATAAATAATACCATAAATATTGATATCCCAACTACCAAACAATTTCACGATTAAACAAAATTTTAGGTTCCAAGAATGTCCAAGTTCAATGAATCTTTTTTTGAAGTCCTATACCACAGGCCATCCCATCTAAAATTTATGATGAGACATTAATCAAAAATCCATCTATTATTCCTTCAAAGCAGTTGCAAGTTTGGAGTGCATCCAAGGTGAGGACCTAGGTATAAGCATGGATCTGATTTCCATAGAATATTCTATTTCCCAAGGTTTTATGCGACATGTACTTCCATACCCTCCTTTTCATTGTTATAGATAGTTTCAATGAACGCCTCCTATTTATTTCATCCTTATTCATTTCATAGCTTACATCATCCCCTATATTGCCATCCAATAAATCCACTCTACTGATCAGGCTCTAATTCGATTTTCACATTTAATTTTAATTTTTTGATTCACGACTGGTGTGTGATTGTCTGAACACAAAATCTGGAAGAATTAGATTCAGAAAAAGAAGAAGAAGAAGAAGAAGACCTGGCACATCAGATGGAACTCCCCATCCTCTGGGTTTAAACCAAAATCACCAGATGCTTCGAGAGGCACGTCACCAAACCAGCCATGCCCGCTGTGCAAGAATGTCCGCTGCCCACGAAAGCATAAAGTTGCTTCCGTTTCCTGTATCAAAGGAACATGTTACCTTTCACAAAATGAAGTTACATAAAATGCTTCAAGTAACATGGAATAATGATGAAAATATCAAGCCACTAGACACCTTTATGGTGATATCCGACAGATCCAGTATCAAAATTCTATGATTGAAGGTACATGACTGAGTTATCCTTTGTAAGTCATAACAACCAAGATGGACAGGTGGAAATGGACAGGTGGCTCCCGTTTGTCCATAGAAATCAGTGAAGCATATCCTACATGAATGAGGCAACCTGTATCTGGCTCGGCTATGTGTCTTCATCATAAGCTAGGATAGTCTTATGGGGGGCCATGAAAAAGTGATTTCAACCAATCTAGGTCTTCATTTTTCCTATGTATTCCTGTGCTCTCTACTTTTTCAAAAAAAAAAAAAAATCGGTGCAAAATTGGTTCTATATTGATATCCCATGTTAGTGATCAAATAGCCTAGATGTCGAAATTAGAAAATCAGTGCAAAATTGGTTCTATATTGATATCCCGTGTGTTAGTGATCGAATAGCCTAGATGGCGAAATTAGAACATGATTTAAGATTTAAGAAAGCCACAGTCCAAGTAAAATAGGCAAACAAGAGAATCGCTAAATTCTTGGTAGTTCTTTGTAATGATTAATGGAGTTTTTGTAAGGTAATAGTTTTTTGCATTGATTAATGGAGTTTTTGTCAGGTAGGTTCCCCCACTTTTTTTTTTTTAATGATTGGACAGGTAGTTCTTAACAGTGTCAAGTTCAACTTCCAACTCAACCCAATTTTATGAAGTTGAGTGTCATGAATCAATGCACAACTCCTGAGAACTATTTCAGTTCTGGTTCAGGAACCAAATTTCATCGGTAGTTCATTTGAGGCATGTCAACAGAATAGAAGGAGATATCAACCATAAAGTCAAAACAGAGAAAATATATAGACATTTTATGTGCAAGTTGGGCATGATGATTGAAAATATAGGTAATGATGAAAAAAAAAAAAGGTAAAGCAAAGGATAATGTTAGCCAAAAAGTAAAAAGATAAACAAATAAACTTTGCTGATATAAAGGTAAAAATGGAGACTTTGACATGCCCTGGCTGAGCATTTGAATGCTGTACCCAAATACAACCAAAAGAACAGATAGAAATCATAAAGCATCTCAAATAAAATTTTCTATGGAAATGAACAATTACTAGAGACTTAGTAAAATGACAAACATACTGAGAAAGAAGATGGAGCATCAAGTATTTGAAAATCTAGTCCGTTCACATCCAGCTGCCCATGGAGGTTAGGAAAAGACTCCCCTCTTGACATGCATATGTGCACCTGATAATATGACGGATAATACCAATCAGAATCAGGCAGATAAATAAACGAAAAGATTTTAATATTCTTGGGTGATATTGACATTCTAGATGGACAAAAGCTTAGCTAGATATGTTCCATTAGTTCAAACAATATTTTGTGTTAGCACAGAGTTGCATACTGGGTAACAAGCAAAAGCAACAGGCCTTGGGCTCAAGTTGGGGATGTCTTGAAGAGGATAATGTGAGGCAATTTTTGGTAATGACGGAAAAAAACTAAAAATGTTTTTCACCTTTTTCATCACTTTTTCCCGCACCCTTTAATGTAATTTGGCATCTGAGCTACCAAATTACCCTCCCTTTTTCCCATTATTACCTACATTTTTAATCATTATTCCTCATCTTTTCACACAAAAAAGCTTATTTATTTAATCGTTATTCACTTTACTCCTAATTAGTACCCCCCGCGTCCTCACCCCTCCTTTTCTTCTCACATCACATCTTCCCTCACTATTCTATATTCTTTTCTCCCCGCTTGTATTTGTTTCATTACCCGATGAACCAGAGTCGAGTCTGCCACTAGAAAGGTCAGTGAAAGACACCAACAAGGTGAAGAGAGCTACATAGTCTATTTGCATTGTTGATAAGTTTCGAACATGGTTACAATTTGAAGAAGGCTAAATAATCAATTGCTTTGTGAATCAATTGCGTTGTGAACATATTCAAACATGGTTACAAGTCGAAGAGGGCAATATAATCATTGTGTTGTGGAAGTTTTTCTAGCATGGTTACAATTTGAAGAGGGCTACATAGCCACTAGGTGCAGAAGGAAGGCACAAAAGTTTTCCATACATCTACCACCATATGCAGAATTACACTTTTGAAACTTCAGGTGACAAGGATTGACAAGACATTGGTATGACAGGGACAAAAAATATTGAAGTTTGGTATGCACCTCACCACTGGCTCGCCCTCTATACCATGCAATGGGAATTTCCAGAATCCTCTCAAAAAGCTGCATAAACCAAAATAATGAGGTAAATTCTGTGAAAATAAAGTGCATACATGAAGGAAATTGCTTCTTGAAAAAAGACCGTAGAAATTATTTGAAACTTCAACATCATGGCATGGGTTCAAAGGCCAAGGACCAATTAAGATGTCTCAAAAAGAAGACTCAGTTCTAACATTTAGGCCACATGGAAAATAGAAATATAAGTCCACGAGATACAATTTTCCATGGAGAATAGCCATTTGAGCAAGAAGATCTTTCTTGTCATCATATCCAATTTTCTAACAGCGCTTCTAAAATCCAAGATGCAGAGACAACCCCCGCATAACAATGAAATGTGATTTTCACATGTATAGAGATTCTCTCACATCTAACATTTACAGCACATGGAAAACAGGAATATCACTCAGCAAGAACCAATTTTCCATGGAGAATTGCTTGCTTGTCGCATCTCCAACTTTCAAAAAGCACTTTTCAATGCTATGGAAGATTTTAAGACCCAGTACAACAATGTATTAATCAAATGCACTTGAAAGACCATACCGGAACAAACAGATTTGCAATCTTTAAATTGGCATGCCATTTCTGCTCAATGTTGTCAACAAACACATCTGCAGCCAAGAAGCCACCATCTGATATCACATCTGATCTCCATGACTTACAATTCCCACTCAGTTGTACATACACCCGACCATACTTATCTTGAAACTTCACATGCCCATTTACATTCTCCATTTCTCTACAAAGATGATATGAAAATCACAAGCTGCTGACACATCACTAACAATGATAAGGGCTAATAAGATAGAATATCCTTCGAATACATAAGATTGCCTAGCATTAGTTCTTTTCGTCTTTTAAAAGTTGAATTTCATAATTAGAAAATACAACTGGCATGAATGTGGATTAATTAGAAGGAAAAAAAAAACAAATATAAGATCATCATCATCATCATCATAAGCCATTTCCCACATAAGTGAGATCGGCTGCATGGATTCTATTATGTCATTCTTGGCGATTAAAGACTAAATTTTCTATAATTTGTAATATTTTTAAATTTTATTTAATTACTTTCATTCATGTTTTTTTGGGTCTTCCTCTCATTCTCCTACCACTTTCTACTTGGATAGACTCTGTTTTCCTAACCGGTGCTACTTCAGGCTGTAAATTAAAGAACCAATATGAGAAGGTAAATAACAGGCTGAGGAAAGAATCATATTACAGGGAGTGGCTACAGAATCAGAGGATATCCAGTGTAAAATTCAATATCAATGGCACAGTAGTCATTAACCCACATGCTAAGGAGCTCATTTCATGAATCTGAATATCCACTCACATATCTTTCACATGGTCTTGCTACATAAGAGAACGAAAGCCACTACAAACATGTGAATCACCATCTTCATACAAATTGACCCTGGAATACCTACTTGGCAGTGACATCGAAAGTGAACTAGAACATAAAAATGCATAAACCTGACTACTCAGGCATCCTAAATTTGAAAACTGATAACATCTGCTTAGCATCACCGTCATCATCACAATCACATAATTCCAATCTAGCTAGGAACCATAAAACACTTACAAAATTACCGCTAAAGTACTAACAATAATGAGCCAAAACAAGCACCCTGCGCACAAGAACATTCAATAAACATCATTTTCCATAAAAAGATAGTCCATAGGAAACAAAACCCTTCAAAAGTTCTGTAGTCCAATAAAAACATAACATATATGAAGACATGGCAACCTAATAATACATGAATATGAATAGAATTCTCAGTCAGGCTGCAGACAAAAAAGTCTATATTTATCTGTGTAATGCTGGGTTGGGCCTGAAAACATAAGAGTATAAAAATTTTGAAAGACGGGCCATTCACTTTATGATAAATTGATAACAAGTCCAATGTAAATTCATTGCTAAATGGACGGAAGTAAAATCTGTTTAGCAAAGAAAAGATGAACAAGACAAGAAACAGGCATATATAGTACACAACACATTCAGGCAAAAGAAAACTAGGCACTACTTTGTATGAAGTCTATGAATTTAAATTGAGTCCTCCCCCCACCACCACCACCCCACCACAAAAAAAAAAAAGAGTTTTCACCTGGGTTCCCGGTCACCGTAACCTAGCAGCATAAGTGTTCCATCTGTGAAATAAACAGAATCCAGTGTCACAGGAAGCATTTTCTCTGCACCTTCACCCTCTGCATCCACTCCAAGTTCAGTAGCAAAGTCTTCAGCTTTTATGCTCATACTTGCCTTCAGTTTCTGAATGTGATTTGCCAAATGATTAGACAACATTTCACCCATAATTTTGGACAAATGAGGAAACCCTAAATTCCGGTTCACAGACCAAGACTGCTGCACGGAAGATAACAGAGGGCTAGAGGAAGCAACTTCATCTTTACGAACATCATTGTTGTCCAGTCTATCTTCAGCCGACACAAGCATTGGGTCACCTAAATTGCCGCCGCCGGCTTCAGAATCCAACTTTATATCTGCAGAATGAACTTGCTTGAAGTAGTCATTGCTTCTGTCATTGTCATTGGTTTGCAATGTTTCAGAAACACCACTTTTCAGTGGCAAGTTCACACAAGAGAATCTTACCCTGCCAAGTTTCTTCATAGCCATAAGCAATGGTTCACACAGAAAACTAAATTGATTTGTTCGGCAGCAACTACTTGTGCTATCAATAGGAAGGCCACTTGGCAAATTTTCTCCATGTTCCATATCCTTATGTGTATTTTTCACTTGCTGAGTATTTCCTTCAATTTGGCAGTGCCCATCAGCAACTTCTAATGTTCCATGCTCTACATGTTTCCCCCTTTCTGCATAAACTGAATTCCGTCCATCTTCAGAATTCTCATGTTCACTGCCTCCACTATTTGTAGTGTCGGCTGAACCAACTTCCTCATTATTTCTCTCAGTGATATCAGCTTGAGGAAGGTCAACGTCACCAGCTTTAGGTGGTGTTTCTTGTTCCATGGATGGTCCATCAAATCTCCCAGTATTAAGACCCCGAAAATATGCAAGTGCAGCTGCTGCACTGAGCTCGAGAATTTTCATTTTGAGAATATTCCCAGAATCAGAGAACTCTTTTCTTCGAGCCTTTCTTGTAAGACCATACCTTAATGGAGTAGAAAAAATGCTAGTCCAGGACTTTAGCCCTTGGCCTGTATTTTTTATGCCAAATGATTTCTCAAGATCTGCATGTTTTAAACCATACTCACTTCCCATGTCCATGCAATGATGATCCCTCCAATGCATCCTCTCATCCATACAAAAAAAGGAAGGAAAACCTGGACTCTCGATTGGTTGACTGGAAGTGTCCTTGACTCCATTTTCTTCATAGATACATGGGGGTCGCTGCGGAACAATATACCCCATCTCTGCAGATTGTCGGGCTAACTCCCTCCTTTGAATAGCCCAGTATGCAGCAGCATCCTCCCGGGCAATCCTCCTTACTTTTGTACGGTAATCTATCCCTTCCTCTGTCGATCTGTGCTTCCGAAAGCCAATTTCAGAGGGTGGAGGGATCCCCAGCCACGAGAAGTCCTCTTTCTGTGCTATCAAAATGCTTGGCTGAGATAAAATTGCATCCATAACAATTTTTCCCCTTCTGAGACTTGCAAAAGGACGGAGACGAAGTTTCATCGTGGAGACTGCACCACAGGAGAATTCTTCATGATAGGGCCCAATGGAACACGATTGCAAGCTAATTCCAAGAGGTGATACCCATTGAATCTTACCAAAATCAAGCTCACGTTGCAGATAATCACTCAAAATTGAACAGATGGAGGGTAGGAGCCGGGCCTCAATAAAAGACTTGGTTTTCAACTGCCCATACCATACCAACATTCCTATAGCAGACATTACAGCAACAAAAATAGAGCACCTAAATAATAGCAAAGCCTCTTTCCATAACGGAGAAAGTGATCTAATCAGCGCCCTGCTCCTAGAAAAGGGCTCTTTGAGGCAATTCATCCTGTGCCTACTTCTCAAAACAAAGTTTCTTGACAGAATCTCACCATTTTTTCCGAATTGAGAAAAGAAGACACTTCTACTCGTTTGAGACTCCCGTTCACATGAAATATCCAAGAAATTCATACATCTGAACTTCTTTCTAGAAAGGGAAGTATGGTTCCTGTGATTGGCTTGATGTTGTAGGGGGAGCCCAAGAAAGGTGCTGCACAAACGGTCAGTGCTCATTCTCTCCATCAACAGTAGAACATCCGGTTGCAATCATCCGCCGGGGACCAAGAACTCAGTCTCAGTCCCCTTCAGTCTCACAAAATCACAAAAAGCCCCAACATCCAAGCCCTATTGAAGACAGAAACAAAATGTGATGATATAAGCTTCAACCAACTACATCAGCAAACTAGCTAAGACATAATAAAGCACCCATCAGAGCATTAGGAATGCACATGGGAGTTGAACAGAAGTCCTCTCTTTCCCTTTTCTTTTACAACAAGTGGAGAAATGATCTTCTTGCAATAAGGACTTCTGCGAAGGTAACATTCGCCGCTGGACAACCCTACAGCACCTGAACCCAGCATTTTTTCAACTTAGGACCTCCAAATAGACCCCCATCTGATCAAGGGTCCCAAGCGTGTAAGCTACCATATTTCTCATGAAGATGCCAATAAGTTACTTTGTGACAACTCTGTGAGAGCGTTGTGTTATTAACCTCACTCACTTTGTGGTACAGGAGTTCCAAATTGTTTATGATTATTTTCACACAAGCAATTAGAACCCGTTCTTCCATCGGTCAAATAAAAAAGAATTTTGAAATAATAAAAATAATAATAAGCCTTAAAAGAAAGAAAATAATTAAATTTCCAAACTTTAATATAGTTCATGCGATCATTTGCACAATAGATAGAGAGATTATTTTTAGAAGGCTCTAACATGAGATCCAGGCCTCCAAAGGATGTTTTATCTCAACCTAAGGCCCAGATTTTAAGAAAATATTTAGGATGATTCTGATTAGGCCCTACCAGAATATCCAAGCATCTAAGACCTCGTATGGACAGCGCTTATTCACTTATAGGAAAACCAAATAAGATAAATTGAATTGTCTGTTTTACATGGAAGTGTAGGTATTTGTGTTCCAGCCGATTTTTACAGCTAATTTTAGTCTCAAAAGTACTCAACCAATTTCATCAAAAAAAAAAAAGTACTCAACCAAGAAGCACTAAAATCTGCATCAAAAAAAAAAAAAGAAGCTCTAAAATCTCACTTCTCACGTAAGTGCTGAACCAAATTATCAAAAGCAAAAGCAGTGCTTTGGTTGCAATGCCAAACAGAGCCTAAAGGCAGTGGCAATTTGAACAATGGAATGCGTGCACGAAATATTCTGTCATGAATCTATATATGTGGTGATGAAAACAGAACATGAAATATATGAATATCCATTCGATCTTCAGTTCCTTGGATACATTGGCCATACTTCCGAGGTCTTGAGTACATGTGCTAACAGTAGAAAAACTTGCATCCATTGACATTTGACACTTAAAGCATATTGCAAAGTTCCATACATGCCACCAACGAGTTAAAGAATTCCACACCGCCTATCATGGTATCAACAGTCAACCACTGAATGAAGTAGCATTGCCAATGTGGAAATGCAGATGCCTCAGTTACGCCACCAAACATTCTTCCATTCTCTCACAAACACAAAAAACTGTACGATTCAAGGCATTTGATGAAAAGATAGCAGACCAACCCATCAAAAGCACTAGTTCATAACCCAACTTTTCTCAGAACCAAACAGTTCCTGCACACGTGAAAACCCAAATGGATGATTTTACTAACGCTCGCTCGCATTCTGCATGTCGAATTGTCGTACCCCATTCAAAGCAGAAAATAGAAACCAATCGCAGTCTCTACGCGAACGATGTTAATGGGCACGATAACAGTTGTGCTAGCAATTTGGACTATTTTCTGTAGACTAAGTTTGTTGTTCACAATCCAATTACTTTCCAGTCCCATTTAAAAAGATATAAAAGACAGCGACAAGGTCCACAAATTGAGACACTCTACGTAACCCTCGCATTCATCTATCAGGGACTCGTCGACTAAGACGGATTCGCATATAAAGGTTTAGCTGAATTGAACAAGAAATTTTCAGAAAAAAACGAACCTAGGAAAATCGAATCGGGCATTTCCAGATACGGAGAAGGAACTCCTTTTGTCGTCTTCGGTTGTCGCCACGTTTCGCAGTTCGATTTTTCTGCGCTGGCGAAAGAACTGCAAGGGTGTGGGACTGTGCTCAAATGCTGCGCTTCCCAAATCCCAACTGTTTCGCTTGGAAGCGAAGGCAGAACTCAGAAAGGGACGGAGAGGAATCTTAACCGAAATTACGGAAATGCCACTGGCGGAAAGAAAGGCGCGTAAGCCGTGAGGGAGCGTTATCTGGACAAAATGCCACGAAATTTTATTTGCGCTATCTGAGCCGTCCATTGGAATCAAGCAGAGCATTTTCCGGGCCTTTCATCTGCTTCAGATCGTTCAGGACTTTAGTACTGGTGATCTTTTTGATCAGAACGGCCTGCCTCTTCTTCCCTAATATTCGGATGACTGGTCCTTTTCTCTATATGAACGATGTATCACGTGCAATCACGTTTGGCATTTGCTAAGGCCTGAAAGAAACAAAATTTCACCTTGTATTGCACACTTTTTGTATGATTTCATGCCTTAGTTTTAAATAATTAGCTATAATATTTTTTCTTTTAAGTAATAATCCAATGCTTATATAAGAATGGAAGCCCCCATGTTTATCTTTATTTTTTAATTTTAAAATATTTTTAAAATTCTAAACCATTTATCATGTTTATATATGTGCATTTATTTGTGATTTCAAAAAGCATATATATTGCAAACTTTCATATGAGATATTTATACTATATCTTTTTCAAAAATTTTAGTAATTATATATTCACTCTTAAAAAGATTCTATTAAATTTATTTTTGGCGCTGTGATAAAAATAAAATTATTAAATATAATGCATGGGTTAGATTAAAATATATATTTAAAAATTTTAAAATCAATAGTAAGCATAAAAGATTCCATGTTTATATAAGCATTGAATCATTATCATTTTTCTTTTATTACTTTCACCGCTTCATAACTTTTTTACATTTTTTTATGTAACTGCTGTGTCTACTATATCCTGATCATCTTTACTTTTAGCTCTTACTTCACTGTATTAAATCACACTTTTTGCTTTTTTATGTTCTCATAATTTTTTCCCACTTTATTTACTTGTTAGCAAACGCCTCAAGGGTCCGTCGCAAAATATTAAAGAGGCTTAAATAGAACGTGAAAAAAATTAAAATTTTAATTTCAAATGCAAGTTTGTTCATTTTGAATACTACTAGTCTACTGTCCCTGTTACCGTTGCACATTGTTACTTTCTGATGCTATTTATTCATCTCGTTCCAGTCCGCTAAAATAAAATCTGGAGGACAGATTACCACGACGCATTTGACGTCGGTGTAAAGTTGTGCGGCTGACGATCCAGCCGGCTCAGGTTCGAATCCCGTATGTCGATATATTGTAATGTCTCATTGCTATACAAAGTTTATGCATTTTTTTCTGTATGGAAACATCACATATTTTTCCTCTTCTGCGGGGGTGTTATATATTTCTGATTAGTTGTCCTTTTGTAAAAAATACTAATAACAAAAAACAACTAAAGAGCATATTAGTGAGAATGTGCCTCCTTATAATATCAGTTGTCACGTTATAAAAAATACTAATAAAAGAAAAACTAAAGAACATATTAGTGCAGTGAAGAACGTATTAGAGACATGTATAACATGACCTACAAATTAGCCCCAATTCATACATGCTTTAATTGTTGTAGGGGTGAAAATTAGTGCAAGTTTGGATATACTCAACTTGATCATATATTTAAAAATTATATTGTTTGAATTTTTTTCTACCAAATTGAGACAAGGTTGGTCCTATCTCTATCTTTCTTTAATATGTACTAGGACAAACTTCGGATAGGTTATGGATAAGCACCAGGACAAGAGTCAAGTTTAAAATGCGGGTCGATGTTTTAAAATTTATATACATATCAATATAAACTCACATATATAATAAATTTAAAGATTAAATGCTTCAAAATCTTACAATTTATTGGTGTAAAACATAATTTTCATAACAAACCATCAATAGGATTTTTAATAATTTTATTTGCAATTTGACATTAATAAATATGTGTATCAACCTTCAAAAAATAGCATAATGTAAAATTTGAAGTGTAATTAAATTTGCTAAATTACAAAAATAATAATACTTATTATCGTAAGGTATAGACAGCATAAATAATATATTTTATTTCATTAATAACTCGTGTGAATGACATAACTTTAACATCATGATGTAATTAAAAAGTAAAATTTTACCCTTGTAAACAAGTTATAAACTTAAATATACATCCATATAAACCATGTTTGCATTAATAAGTCATAATGTTAAACATATTTATATAAAAAAAAGTGTTTTCATATGAGTCATGTAATTTATAAAAATAACCCACATATTGCATGATAGGTCGGAATGCGGTTGACCTGCCTCACCATTAGAATTAAAGCATGGATCTAAAATCTAGACCCGCCTCATCTCATCCCACCATATTTAAATCCATGCCTCATCCCTTTATAAAATTGGAGTTGGTCACACGTTGACTCTACCATAGTTTCACTTATAAACTATTGTATCGGATCACTGCATCTGTTATCTTATGTTGTATCTGGCAACCATAACTCTTAGAAAGTTGTCAATTTAAATTTTTTTTGCAATCTAAAAATTTTTCATTCTCCGTAGGTACTATATTTTATAATTATTTTTATTTTTATACGATCATCTTACTTTTTAATTATTTATTCACAACTACTCATATAATTACTCTCTATTTTAATTTAAGATATATTTGGAAAATAATAAAGTTTTTAATGTAAAAAATTCTGAAATGAAAAAATTAATATAATATAATAAAGATGATGATAAAGAATGAAGAGAATAAAGTTGAAATATATACATTAGTTGTTTGACTAATTTATAAAAATAACTTAAAGATGAATAGTTGTCGATGAATATGTGAAAGAAATAATTAAAAATTATGATAGCTATGAAAAGCAACAAATTTTTAATTTTTTTTTATTTAAACAAACATACTCTTGTTGTCTTTACTATTTATTATTGTCCTTATTATATACTGCATCATTATCTTCTATTTAAAATTTTTTTATTTTTTCTAAAAGTTTTAGCCATCCCCAAATATGGACATATGTCTGAATCTTGCAACCCTAACTAAATTAAATTAAAACTTGACTGGGTTCAAGTTGGGTTTAACTTGAATTAATCTCAACTCAATTATATTTTTAAAGGCATCATGGTAATACACGAGTGTCTCCCGTTGTAAGCAGGGTGCGACTTCGAATACTACATGTTGTAGGCATAATGGGTGATATTTTACAGCCTAATCCCTCCTTAATGGAGGGTTTTACAATTCCTCGTATGGTGGGAATTTAAGAAAAATTTGCATCCATTACACCAGAGTTTAAATGTGCTTCATTATAATATCTAATTGTCATAATATATAAAAATATATAAAATAAATCTATTTGTAAATGGGGTTAATTCCAACATATACGAGTGGCTCTAAATTATTATTAAAATCTAATACGGCCAACTAAGAATTTGAGACGGCACGTCGTAAGATGAGAGAAAAAATTAAGAAGATCGTGTTTGATGGATTTGGGATTAAGGGAATATTTATTTACAACAAAAAATTTTGTAATTTAAAACTTTTTTACTCTTAGAATTATCTTAATTTTAATTTCGTTTATATATTCATATATAACTATATTATTTATTTTCTATTATTTATATGTAGACACATGTTAATGCTAGTCGGTGGTCACTGTGGATGATCCGTCAAATGCAAGCCTCCGCTCCCCGCCGATGGACGTCGCGCGCGGCAAACCTGCCGACCCTAGCGCCGGGAATCCGCTTACAAGGCAAGTAGAGTTGATTGCCACTTTGCCTTAAAATTCCGGCTGTATGGTCAATCTATCTGGAGCGCAATTGAGTGCACCCTGGTGCACTGCACTTATTTTTTTTTATGAAGCTGTTAATATATGTTTATTTAACATTTTTATCAATTTTTACTATTTTTTGAGTTTTTTAGATTTTTTAAAATCAGTGGCATTTTTCGTAATTTTAAATTACCGAAACTGCCACTGATTTTTAAAAATCTAAAAAAAATATCTAAAAGTCTCCAAAAATAATAAAAATTGATACATATGTTAAATAAACCTAGATTAACCATTTTATACAAAAAATTTTAAAAAAAATAAAAAAAAATAGGTGCAGTGCACCTGGGTACGTTGAGGCTGAATGCACCCGGGCGGGCATTTTAATTACGTAGCTTTTTAAGGGTGTAATTGAAGGGTTTCCGTGTAACCTCTTAATTGTATTTAACAACATTTGTTTAGTTATAAGATTAAGTTTCATTCAAATATGCACATAGACTATATTTGCTCATAAATAAATACTTTCACGTGTAAATTATAAAAAATACTTAGATTCATTCGCAAATATATTGAAATATAGTAATATTTTATAGAATCACTTATCCATATAGTAATGATATTTTAAATATTTTAAACATTGAAAATATTACTTAAAATATATATTTAGCATTAAATCATTTTATTAAACTGATTTTGTATGTTTATAAATGGAGCTTATATACAGTTATAATGGACAAATGAAAAATTTTTCATAATAATATAAAGGATGCTAAACACAATAGATGAAATGAATTTTTATTAACCATCTAGAGTTAAAAATGAAAGAGGTTATATAGAAAAAGAGTTTCATAAAAGAATCATCGATATTTGAATACATCTTTTCAATTATTTTTTACACAACTAACTATACAACTAAATCTATTTTAATTTTATTTTCTTTACTATTTATCATTATCTCTATCATTTTATTTTCTTTAATTTAAAATTTTTTAGTCAATTTTATTTTCAAAAGCTTATCATTTTCAAACACACCCTAAATTTAACATCTATTGATAGATTTCGCATAGATTTGGAAGAAAGATTCATATAAAAATCAAACAATATGACTTAAATTCCATCAAGATGTGAACCTACTTTGTTGTACTTTGTAATGCTACGTAGTTGTTTACCTTGAATGTTGCTCATTTGAGTGCTTGGAATGTTTTAGCAATTTAGGCTATGCTTGACAACGTACAAAGTTTTTAAAACATAACTTTTCGATTTAAAATTTTTAATCTCTAAATGACCATATTGTAATTATTTTTCATATTTTTCTATACAAACATACTATTTTTTAATCATTTAAATATAACTACTTATACAATTAATTTATCTATTTTAATTTTATTATATTTGATCTTCGTCATTATCCTTATTATATTACATTTTTCTTTTTCATTTAAGAAAATGTACACTAAAAATTTTCTTGCGAAAATTTTATTACTTTTCAAACGTACCATTAATATATAAAAGTTTCATCTCCGTTTTTTTCGAAAGCCAGGCTTCCTTACTTTTTTAAGCTATTCCTATCAAAATAAAGGTAAGCCAAAATAAATCCTTAAACTTCATTTAATTTCACTAGACAGGGCTAGTTTTTGTTCTTACAGTTTATTACAAAAAATGCAGATAAATAAAGTCAAACACTTAATTAAATATGAATTTGAATTTATGATTATTACTTAAATGAAAAAAGAAAAATATTAGACCTGAAGATTAGATCTAAAGACAAACACTTTGTGTGAAAAGTTCTTATTGCATTACGAATGTGTTTGGAAAGTAATAAAATTTTTGGATGAGAAATTTTTTAGATAAAAATTTTTCAATTTGAAAATAATGATATCGTGTAATAGAACTTTTAAATGATTTTTTTTTTTTGAAAAAGTTTTGAAATGGAAGAAAATAATATGATATTGAAATGAAAAATAATGAAAAATAAAATGAATAAAGTTAAAATAGATAAATTAGTTATATAGATAATTATATAAAAATGATTGAAAATAATGATAGTTATATAGAAATATGTGAATAAATAATTAAAAATAAGATAATTATTCAAAGTAAAAATGTTCGATTAAAAAGTTTTAGTTTGAGACATGTTTGTTCTTAATCAAAACTTTTAAATCTAAAACTATTTGTTCTTTATAACTATCTATCTTATTTTAATTATTTATTCATATATTTATATACAACTATTTATTTTTCAATCATTTATATAAAACTATATATACAATTAACGTATTTATTTTAATTTTATTTTATTTATTTTTCATCGTTACCTCTAACAAATTACACTATTTTTTTCTATTTAAAAAGCTTTTATCAAAAATCATATTACTTCTCAAACACGTCCTTAAAAAGTTTTTAATATAGGAAATAGCCAAATATGTCCGAAATTAAACTATTTGCCTTCATTCAGACTCGAAGCTGTACCTACATGTGTTCAGCTCGTAACGTGAAACCACCGGGGACTATGCCATGTTTCACCTTGGCATGAGAAATTGAAGACAGAGAACTTCAACAAGTAACTTTAGGTCGGCTAAACGTTGCTAATTGCTAATTACCATCAATTAGCGCTGGTAAAAAGAAGCAATGAAATAATAATTCCGCTGTTTAGAAAAAATCTACCCGGTTAACTTGATCCGTATAATGCGAATGGGTATGCTAATTACTAATAATATAAATAAGTAACTATAATTCTAGAGTTACAATGAATTGTTATTTTAACCCTATTTTGCCTTTAAATTTAGCATTTAATCGCAACAGCTACGCATATGCATGCACGTGTTCAAATCGTCAAAACGGGCAAATGGCAACATGTGCTCTTCTTGGATGCGGCCGTACGCAACCCAACCTCACCGACTGAGCACGTGGCTCATGAATTTGCCTTCTGTTAAGAGAGTGCAACTTGAAGGGGTTATTTATAAATAACTCAACCCTAATTTAGGTAAAATAGAATAATTTTTTCTATTTATGAGTATGAATAAGGCGGGAATCATTATCCAACTCTCTAAATAGCGTAAAAGTAGAGTATACATGTTAAGTATCAAAATCAACCCGGATAGATACCCATGTGTAACTAACTATAATATGTATATATAAATAAATATATAATAGTTTTTATCTCTCATTCACCAATAAATTATTATTGGTTTAATTTTTTAAATTATATAATATTTGTATTTATAATGTTGGATGATCATAATATGAATGCGAATCATAATGTTAATTTAATTATTAATATGAATAATAAGATTACAAAGAATGCAGAAATAAATATAAAAACAATAAAATGAACTTAATTATAAACTGGAATGTCTAAAATGTAAATGAATATTACTTTATATTGTTTAAAATAATATTCTGTTAACGTATCATCATTAGTTATTATTATAGATATCAATTCGGAACCAATTTAGATTTGGAATGGACCTTACGGGTAATGAGGAGAGTAGGATAAAGTAAAAATTTATCACCTAAACGGTAGAATAGACTTTTTAAAAATAAAATATAAATACTACACACTACTACAAGGACCAACCCGACCTAAATCGCACGCGCAGTCTGTACGTTCTTTTGGGCCTTCTGCTTTTGGCATTATGGTGAAAACCACCTTTGCTTGTTAGCTAGTGGATGCAAGTGCAGAAGGCTCCCTCAAATTCCAGCGGGCAAGCCAAACAGAGTAGCGTGCCCACTATTCCAAGGGCATGTAACAGTAACCACCTGTGTTGTAGAATGGTTGACACAATGCACCAGGGCGTGACCGGGTGGCGTGTGAGGAGATCCGACTCCCTGTTAAGAGGGCAATTCTACATAAAAGGGGAGCGGATTATATAATTCTCAAAATTTCAAGGACTATCTAAAATCTTCAGAACATGAGATTTGACGTAGATTGGCCAATGGTTTCCACTGAAGCCGGTCTTTTTACGTAATTGGAAATTTGAATCGATTTCTCGTGCCCGAGGAATAAGTTGTGCAGAACGCACACGGCATGCGACGAGGCTGCCAGCGTCCCAATCGGGCCGTCAGCTTCGGTTTCGGCTGCACGCGGCCGCGGATTCTTCCACGTTCCCGTCGTTTGCTCTCCAAAAGCCATTATCCAAACGCCCCAGTGCGTTTTCCACCAGCCCTCTCCAATTTGGGGCGCAACTTGGTACTGGTCTGTCCGACCATCCGCTCGTCCCGACCGGTACTAAAATAGAAACAAAAAAGGAGTTTTATTTTTTAAAATTTTTAAAATAAATTCAGCTTCAACCCGACCCATAGAAACCCGAAATTAAAACTGAGTTAGCACAAATCCGGTATAAAATACCCGACCCTGTCCGAACTTGGTGTAATTTATATAATTTTTTCATAAATTATACATTTTTTTTTCGAAACATGAACTCATTTAAATTTTGAATTTGTTTAAAAGTAGATGTAAATTTATTTAAACTTGAGATTTATTTATATTGTCATTTTTAATTTGGATTGTACTTAAATTAAATTGGAATGTTTAACCATTATACTTTGTGTATTTAGATTTAATTGTTTTGAATCACTGTTATGTGGATTATGTTTGAATTTAAGTTGGCATGATAAATCTATTTCGTATTATACTTTTTGTTAGTTTGAATTTCAAATTGTAGTATAAATTTGATTCATATTTTAAGTTTATTGGTATGACAAGTTGGAAATTTTTATTTTAGTAATTTGTATGATAAATATTCAGTTTTATTTCAATTTCAGCAATTTGTATGATAATATTTACTTTTAACTACAGTAATTGGTATGATTTGTTCATTTTTTATTTGCTACACCTGAGTCATTACCATTAACTATTAAATAGAAATGGCTAACTAGTCATAAAACTAACTAATTTGTCATTTATTTATGTCTATCGTGTATTAAAAATTTGCTTGCAAAATTCATTTAAAGAATATTACAGAATTCAACATGATATTGTAAAATTTAGCATTAGCTTTGACTTTATAAACGCATGTATATATATTCTAATAATTTTCTTTTAGATTATGATTAAATTTAGAAAAGAACAGTTTATTGGTAACCCGAATTCTAACGTGAAACTAAACCAACACCACCGATGCAAACCAAAACTTCAGCCCGGTTGGCTGGATTTAGATTCATTTCAAGCCGGTATAACCCCGACCATAGTTGCATCCGTGCTCTCCTTTTCTATAAATACTTTCGCAAGATTGCTCGACAATGCAAGCAATTCTCTGTTCCTCCCAATCGCTTGTTTTTTTGTATTTCCGTGCAAGTGATTTGCCCAAAACTGCAATCTCGTCTTCGAATGGCGGAGCAGCTGATCCCAGGTCTGCCCGATGAAATCGCGCGCGAATGCCTTGCAAGCGTTCCTTACCGGCGCTTCTGCAACATCAGAGCCGTATGCCGGGGATGGCGAGCAGAGCTCGATTCGCCGGACTTCTATACTTTCAGGAAATCTGCGGGCCTCAGCCGATCTGTAGTTGCTCTCGCTCAAACCGAGCAGACCAGCACCGCCGCAAAGCATTTCGACACGCCTCCGCTCTTCCGCCTCTCTCTGCTCGACCCCGTCTCAGGGGCGTGGGACCGCCTGCCGCCAGTTCCCGGCCACTCGCACGGCCTTCCACTCTTCTGCAGGATCGCTGCATCCGGCCGAAGCCTGGTCGTCATCGGCGGGTGGGATCCGGCGACGTGCTGCACGACTGACGCCGTGCACGTGTACGATTTGGCTTCGGCCACGTGGCGGGCGGGAGCCCGCATGCCTGGCCCCCTCCGTTCGTTCTTCGGTTGCTCGTCGGACTCGCAGTCGACCGTTTTCGTGGCGGGCGGGCATGACGAGAACAAGAACGCTCTGCGGTCAGCTCTGGTGTACGATGTGGCGAGAGATGAGTGGGCCCAGCTGCCGGACATGGCGCGGGAGAGGGACGAGTGCAAGGTCGTCTACCGGCGAGGCGAATTTCACGTCATCGGTGGCTACGTCACCGAGGGTCAAGGGAGGTTCGCGCGGACCGCCGAGTCTTTCTGCAATGCCACGAGGCAGTGGGGCCCCGTGGATGAGGTCGCAATGGAGGTCGGCACGTGCCCAAGCATGTGCGAAGTGGGCCCGGATTCCGAACTCTACAAGTGCGAGGGCGGACACGTGGTGATGCGGGAGGGAAGCACGTGGAGAATGGTGGCGAAGCTGCCCATCGAGACGGAGGTGGTGAAGTGCCTGGTGGCCTATCGGCGGGGGCTGGTGGTTATCGGGTGCGGCAGGCAGCGTGGGCCCCACTCGACGCACGTGCTGGAATTGGTGGGCCCCGTGAGGAGTTGTACATGGACGAGGGTTGATATGCCAGCGGGCTATGCAGGACATGTTTCGGAGGCTTGCAGTTTCGAGATATGAAAATTGAAAAGGGGAAAGAAATTCTTGGCAGATGGAGAAGTGTATCATTCCCATTCGTGGTTGTGCAGCGGAAGTGTGTGGACGAGAGAAATTAGACATAATAATAATATTATGTGCCGTGAACTTGTGATCTTGTCACCGGTTCAAAAACATATTTTTAAACTTTTTTGAGAATTTTTATTTAAAATGACTTAAGTACCCTTGATTTTAAAAATTCAAAATAAATATATATACAAGTTCAAAGAAGTAAAATTTAATTTATAAATTAAATACAACTAAGTTAATATATTTATAAAAAAAATTTGAACTGATCGGTCTGAAACGATCATTTGTCTAATAATATTATTACTATTATAACTAAAGGGAAGAAGTTTCATTTTTGAATTTTTATCACCCCAATGTTCAAGTGGTAAAATCGCTGGTTCCATAGACTAGCGCACATGACGAGAGAGGCATTTGATTGGAAGTAAATGTTGTGACGATCTCTCGCGCTGTTGCATGACGTAGGAGGTTTCGCATGTTTAGATCCAGTTACGATACAAGATTACAAGTACCAAGTACCCTAATGGTGCGTTTGGGAGGGTGGAGTGTTGTTTAGATCTTATGTTCAGAGGGTATTTTCTCACTTGCGAACCGTTTATGCATCCTCCTCCTCCACTTTTTTACGAAATTTTAAACGGAAATTAACTATGATAATTGATAAAAATTGTGATCACGTTTAGATCTTTCTATTTCGCTGGAACATCCAATCGTTATCTAAAAATGTATCAGTTATGTATGTATACAAGGCTACAATTGTGCACAGAAGTGATTTCTAGCAACTTTTTCATTTTTAAGATGTCAATAACTAATGTAAAATTCAATTAGTTCATCGTGTTAACATTGTTTTTTAGGGAAAAGACAATTATTCATCTAAATCAAATATGTTCATAGGCTACATTTGTTTAAAAATAAATATATTTATGTGTAAAAAGAAAATGCTTAAATTTATTCACATTATTATAATATAATAACACTTTATAGAATCATTTATTCTTATAGTGATGATATTTCAGATAGTTTAAATGTTAAAAATATAAATATATTTTTAATATTAAATTATTTCATTATATTGATTTTGGACATTTATAAATGAAGCCCATATACAATGATAATAAACACATAAGAGAATTTTTATGATAATACAAATGATGCTAAATATAATAAATAATGTAGATTTTCTGTCAACCATCAAGATATTAAAAATAAAATGAGTTATATAGAAGAGGAGTTTTGTAAAAGCAAACTCAAGATTATCAAATGCAACCATCTAAAATTATTTATTTACTTTTACATTTTAATAATTTTTAAATTCCAAGCCATCCATCATATTTTACTCCATCCTGACATGAAAAATCATTTTACTAAAAGTTGTATATAATTCATAACAAGTATAAATAAATGAGGTTGTTATAAGTATATATTTTTAACACAATTAATTATAGAAGTTTTCATTTTATTTGATTTTTTGTGAAGTAACTTGATTTGTTATATTCAAGCCAAATAAATAATTTTAAAAACAATAAATAGATTGGATATGTTATATTCAAGCTAAATAAATAATTTTAGAAACAATGAATAAATTGAATATGAAAAAATAAAAATAATTAAGTGGTTAAAAAATACAACTGGTTGCACTGGAGCATTTATCTCTCTATACAGATAAATACTCTAATGCAATTGGCTGTAAGTTATAATCACCTGATATTTCAACATCTAATTTATGCATTATTCTTAAAATTATTTATTTAATCCATACACAAAAATCAAGTAAATTGAAAAACTTTTATAATCACTAATTTTAAACCTCGTGCATTTATACTTGTTGTAGATTATACACAACTTTGAATAATATTATTTTTTGTATCATACAAATATCAATAGAGTAAAGTTTCATGGATGACTTGGATTTAAAATAAAATACTAAAAAAAAAAAACAAAAACTCAACTGATTGCTTGGTACAGCCAATTTATTGAAAACTTTCTCATATATATATATATATATATATATATATATATGATCCAATACACTTAGTTGTAAATTACGATGAATTGATTTTTCAATATCCAATTTATGTATCGTGTTTTAAAACTATTTATTTAGTCTACATACAAAATGTAAATGAACTAAAAACTTTTGTAGCCAAAAATCTTAATAAGGGCTTTGGTCATCGAAAATGGGGCATTTCGGTTCGGTTCAAATATCGTTTTAAAACGATTTTTAAGGCGAAAAGACCACAATATTCTTTTGTTTAAAATTCAAAAATATATATACGCAATTTCGGAAATCTTAACCCTTCATTTATGGACTATATAAACCTCGATTTGCAGTTTCAAAAAAAAAAAAAAAAAACTAAAAAACTTTTAAAAAAAGGTTCGTGGACTGGTCGGAAATGCCTCTTTGACGGGTCCGATACGATCATACCCTTTTTAAAAAGTATAATTATAATCACCCTTATGCATTTACACTTGTGGCATGTGGAGTATATACAAATCCAAATAATATAATTTTTCATGCCATATAAATATAAATGGAGTAAAATATGATAAATAACTTGGATTTAAATGAAAACATTAAAAAATTAAAACATAAAAATATCACCTATTGTATATACTAATCTGTTGTATTGAAGAAGTTACCATATAGTGATGGTCAAGTGAGATTTCATGCAGTTGATAGTGATGGTCCAAAGACCAAAGTCCAAAGTCCAAATGTGTATTAGACCGGTATCTAGAAACAGAATCGAAGAAAATGTATTTTCAAAGTTTCCTCGAGGACCGTATTAGAAGTCTAAAGTATTATCCAAAATCCAAATCAATTATGGCTTCTCGAAACATCTGGGATCGTTCTTTGTGGAAGTATGGGCAATGAGACGCATGTGGATGTCAAAACGTTTCCTGAGAGAGATTGAGAGAGGCCCAGAACCCAGCGTTTGGAAACCACTGATTTTTTAACAAGTACACATCGTATTTGAGTTCTCGAAAAGAAATTCGTTTCTGATTATCTTACACATCAATCTTTCCAAAAATTCAAATCATTGATTTTCCATGGTCAAAGAATAATTTATTATTCAAAATGACTTCAGCATTCGTTGAATGCTTCTTCTTCTCTAGAAATTATCTGCGTCAGGTCTTACATACGTCGGATGCGCCACTTTGGTATACTAAATCCCTCGTTCCCGGGAATTCCATTAGACCTCTGCAGCAGACAGCACTCAATTAGTTTTGTTATCTATTTATGTATGTATGGCGAGTGATCATCTACTACCCATCCAAAATGGAGGCATTTAGGACCGGTCCTAAAACCCTTTTTTTAAAAAAAAAAAAATTCATTTTTTATTTTTAAAATTTGTAAATTTAGATATATTATCTACAAACCAAAATTCACTATTTTTGAACATGTGTAAATATTTTTTTAAAGTTTAAACATAGAGGTATTATGGTCATTTTAACCCGTATTTAAAACCCAAAAAATATTTATAAATAGTAAACCTTGATTTGTGAATTGTATACATCTAGATTTATAATTTCAAAAAACTTTTAAAAATGCAAAAGAATGTGGTCTAGGACACCGGCCGGTAGTAAATTATGATCATAGCCCTGTATGCGTTGCGTGCCACTCACGTCGGCGCTCTGACTTTTGATTAAATTGCGCTATGAACCGACAAAACATTCTGAAAAACTTAAAATCGAAAAATTAACTTTTCATAAAAGTCATGTCGTTGCTATTTTGTGGAAATATCTTCAATCCATACTCTATTTTTGTAGTTGAATTTTATTATTTTATAGTCTCCCAACATTATTTTTAACGAGATAATGAAGTTTTATCAACTAATGATGATAGTAACACACTTTAAAAGCTTGGGGTAAACTAGCAAAAAGCAAAAATACGAGGGCGATAGTGAAAATTGCCTCTTCTAGGCTTCAACAACAATGTTTCAATGAATCCGGCTAAAATTTTTATTTTATAATATTTTTTTGAATTTTTTATATAACTCTTAATCTAAGCATATTTAATTGATAAACTAAAATTTTGTACTGTTTTTGAAAATATATATTAATTTTTTTAAAAAAAGGGAATTTAGTACTCTTAATCTAAGTATATATACAAAATTTCAAAAATAATAAAACTTAATATATATTTGTTAGACGGGCGTGTTTCTAACCAAGTTACATAGAAGTGATTTTTTTGTAACCCTCTTCATTTTTGAGATTTTGATTTTTTTTTAATAAAAAATTCAATATATTTATTGTATTTAATATCATTTGTTTAACTAGAAAATTAAATTTCATTCAAATCCAATATGTGCATAGATCACATTTGCTAAAAAATAAATACATTTATGTATAAATTAGAAAAAAAACTTATATCCATTAATATATGTATTAAAAAAAATGTTGTCAAAACCAAACCGGTGATTGAACCGGTAAAGAAATTGGTCTGGTTCGAACCGGTTAAGCAAACCAGTTCGTACTGGTGACGTCAACAGGATATATTTATGATGTCATAAGTATTATATTATTTCTTAATTTTAAATAAATATATTGATAAAATTATATTTTTATAAATCCTAAATATATATATGTTA
>JAXCLR010000105.1:6400423-6413747 GCA_035584095.1 Annona squamosa
CTAAGTATATTTAATATATGTATTAGGTTTTACTATTTTTGAAATTTTAAATATTTTTTATTTTTAAGAATTAGTAGAATTTTAGTATTTTAAATTACTAAAGTGTTAAAAAATTAAAAATATTTAAAATTAGTAAAATTTAATACAAATGTTAAATATACTTAGATTAATAGTTGTACTAAAAATTTTAAAAATAAATTCAAGAACAGAATATACTTCATTTTTAGTTTTCTACCCATCAACTTTCTATTTTTATATCCTATTTGCACTTAATTGATATTCCGTCCATTGGTTGTATCGATTGCGTCAGACTCAAACCCGCCTCACAAAAAAAAGAAAAATGCTGCATGCGTTTCGAGAATCGAGATTTCGCAGTGGCCAATTCTGCATCAACGTCTTGAGTCTCTTGACCAGGCTGTGGGTGTCGTGCGAGCGGGCGGCATGTGCGCGAGGCAAAGAGCAGGCGTCATGCCAGCGGGCGGCCGGCGTCGTGCGAGTGGATGGCCGGAGGAGAAGAAGAAAACGGCAAGATGCAGAGCAGAGACGGGCGAGGCAGCAAGTGGGCGTTGTGCAAGCGGGCGGAGAGTGGGTGTCATGCCAGCAGGCGATAGGCATCATGCGAGCGGGCAGCCAGAGGAGAAGAAGAACATGGCAGGATATAAAGCAGGGACGGACGAGGCAGCAAGCGGGCGGCAGGCGAGCGAGGTAGAGAGCGTGTATCATGCCAGCGGGCGACGGGTGTCGTGCGAGCAGACAAATGGAGGAGAAGAAGAAAATGGCAAGATGCAGAGCAAGGACAGGTGACTGGCTGTGTTATCCACAGATGGCCGGTCACTGAGAAGATGGGTAGGGTACTAGGGTTTCGTCGAAAGGGGAAAACGCAGAGAGCCGGTGAGCGGGCGGGCGTAGCAACGAGTTTTCCATTTTTGGGTTTTTTTTTAAAAAAAATATATATCAGGTCTGTTCGACCGGGCTAATACGGTTCGACCGTTCATTCCGAGTCGACCGTTGGTTGGACGGTTTGATCAGCTTTATGCATATGAACTGAATCGTATGCAATCTAACCGGAAAATGGACCGGTTCCCGGTCGAACCGGTTCTTACAACACTGATTAGAACACAACGATACTTTATAAAATTATTTATCCACATATTTATGACATTTTACATAGTTTAAATATTAAAAATACTACTTTAAATTGATATTTTTGCATTAAACTATTTTATTTTGTTAATTTTACACATTTATAGATGGAACCCATATTTAGTAAAATTAAACAAATAAGAGGATTTCTATAATTATATAAATGATACTAAATATAATAGATAAAGTAAATTTTTCATCAACAATTTAGATGTTATAAATGAAAGAAATTACATAAAAAAAGGGTTTTATAGAATCGCTCCCTTTTGTTAAATATACACAAATTAAGAGTTTTATAAAAAAAAAATTCAAAAAATATTAAAAAATGTCTGTTGCATTGAAACAAACTCCTTCAATGAGTCCCATATAGTACATCTTAAAACGTTATGTCAATCCCCAAAAAAGGGGGGAAAAAGTCATGTAGAAATTCTTCTTTTTTTAAAACGTTTCGCATCTCTGGCAAAGTTGGAAGTGGTTTTGCAGCATCTAATGTTCAGAATTTGGATAGAAGAATTTAAGATGAAAGGTTATTACGAATGAGAAAATCAACATTAGAATTGAAAAATAATAATAATAAAAACGGAAAAAAAAATAAACTTATCTCTTTGGAAAAAGTATTTTTAAAAAATAAAAAAATTCTACTCCCACGTCGCCCCATCTCAGCCGTGAACAACTGCAAAGAATCACCTAAACATGTGAAGCGATCGCACGCACGACAGATGTACGGTTCTAGAAAGTACAGTAGCTGAAACTACGTCCCAAAAAAATAATAATAATAAAAATTATTAACACGCTAAATTGAATCCTGCCCTCAACAAGTTAGAACTCGATGGTGTCGCTCCCAAGCCCCACGGAGAGACTTCATAAGCGGAAGCATCCTAAGTCCCTCTTTCCTATCCACGACCACGGGTTCTCTCTCCCAGCCCTTCTTGCCGGTTCTTTAGCTTTTATCAACACACAATAATGTCAAGATGGGTCGATAACCAGCACAATTCCCCTTAAAGATTCTTCATCCGCCCTCCAAAAAATAATATTGCATAAAATTCCTCCATTGCAATGATCAAAATGGCTCGATCGTCAAGCCAAGTTTCGAACAGACTGCTGAATGGAAAAAGGGCAATAATCAACCACATAGGAGGATGATAGCATCATCGCTGATGCTATCAAAAAGATCAGCTGAGCGCTACTACTAGAGGATCATAATCGTCGATAGCCATCATAACTCCTCCAAAGAAACTTCGGGAATTGGAATCCAAATTTTTTTATCCACCACGCGCTCGATGGAAATGGGACCAAGGATAATTAAAAAGGGAATGGCTTTGAAGTCCACTAGATGTTGCATATAAAAGAAAAATATCCTGAAACATTTATGTCACATGGCGCTTTGGCAATGGAATGTCCGTCAGAGATGTACCAAGAGATTTTTCTTTTCCCATAAACAGAAGCAATACATGAAGGTCACCGCCCATGTTTATTTGGCATTCGACAAAATGAACAGGATGGACGCATACACATTTGTCAAAATGGACTCACCGTACTGGCTGTTGGTTGTAGTGGTTCTTCTCTTTCTTCTTTGCAGCAGCAAGCTTTGCAGACCTTGCCGCAGCTTCTGAAGCTGCTGCTTTGGCAGCAGCATCAATCTCTTTGCCAGATTTCTTCTTCTTCATGGAAGCCACCTTCTTTAGCCGTTCTTTCATATCCATGTTGGATGCTGCTTCTTCTTCTAATGGCTCTCCAGATGGAGGAGCATCTGCTGCATTGTTGTCAGAACCATTTCCTTGATCCTGTTGATCCCTAGCTTCTTTGGAAGATTTTTCCTTCTTCTTCTTCTTCTTAGCACTTTTGCTCTCAGTAAGACTTGGGATATTTTCCCCCTTCAACTCTCCATTGAACACCTCCCCTTTCTTGCCTTCTGGAGCACCTATATGGGCATGCATTGCAAAACCAAAGATTAAAATATGCAAAATCCGATCCATGCAGACCGCAGACAATACAACAGAAGAGCATAATAATAACAATTATCATCACAACTCATTTCCACATAAGTGGGGCCAGCAATATAACAATAACAATACGAAATAATAATGATAATAAAATGAAGGCTGAGATCATGAGAAATTTACTTTGCTACGCTTAGGGATTTTGTGAAACAGAATCTGTATTTTAAGTATGAAATTTTTGCAAATATGGTTACAACATTTGACCAATATTGCAAATATGTCCACAAAGTTTGTATGAAACTGCAAGCGTGTCCCTTTCATTAGAACGCCGTTAAAATTTTTGTGAAACGATGATAATACCCTTTTAAGTGATACACTTGCAATTTTTGCAATATTTTAAGTATATTTGAAAAAAAATCTGAGGTAATAATATATGTAAAAATATATAAAATAGCAAATATGTCTACAATATTTGAAAAATTACAAGTGTATCACTTGGCTTAAAGGGCATTGTCATCATTTTATAGAAAATTCTAGCAGCATCCTAATGGTAGGAACACGCACGCAATTTCCTACAAACCTTGTGATCATATTTGTAATATCAACAAACTTAAGTATACAGATGCAATATTAATCAAACTTTGTAGGCATATTTGCAAAAATACTTTTAAGTATTTTCAAAACAGGAATTTTGAGTTCTAGAATGTTGCAAAATAAACTCTGATGTTAACATGTACGAGAAGTTTGTACGTAAAATGGTTGAATGCAGTTTTGACTGTAGTATTAAAAACTAAGAAACCATATTTAATCCACTTCATATCTGAAACTATCTCATAAACATCAATAAAGGGTTCATTTTGAACAAGCTTTAAGCAGGGCTTATTCTACAAAAACCCCTTGCCGCTTACCACTAAGCAGAATAATTGAAGGAATTTCCAGCCATGAAGGTCAATGATAAAGTGATGAGCAGTAATCGTCAACCAATGGGATTGATGACCCAAAAAGTGAAGCCAGTGGAGAAGTTTTGAGTCTTTGAGAGGTAATTTTTGCCACTTCCCACTAGCAAAAATAGTTTTTTTTATTTTATTTTTTTATTGGGACCAGCAAAAATGGTTAAGGGGTGGTCACAGATGAAAATAAATCAATTATAAGATTCAAGCTACAAATGAGTGAGTTATTATTAGCCAATATGCTAGGATAAGTACTCCATAAGGAGTAATGAACCACTGGAATAGGTTGATAATAGAGTGGTTAGCCAGCAGAACCTTCACTATAGTGAAGTAGTCATCAAGAAGATACATAAGCAGCTTACAATATACAATCCAATCAAATGTCCATCACACTAAAACAACAACAAAAATCATTACAAGTATTGCATAAGAATAAGCAAAATCCATTATCTCTGACATATTCGAGGCTAACAAAATATCAGAATGGAGAAGAAGAAGAACCAACCACGTATAAAAAATACCAAAGAAAAATAAAGTAAATTACCACATGGTTCAGCTTGCTCATTTGTCTCTTTCTTAGCAATACCCAGTTCAGCTAAGACAGCATCAAGCTCTTCTAGCTCCTTCTTCTTCAATTCCTTCTTTGACAGCTGCCTCTCTGTATCTTTTGTCACAGAAGCAGATGGAAGCTTCCTTATGACTGGCTCAGGAGGTGGAGCCTCATGCTCCACTTCATGCTCTTCCTCAACATCATCATCTTCTTCTTCGAGGACATCCTCTTCGCTTTCACTTGCCTACACATAATGTATTGTTCAGCACAAGTAATTCAAAACATAGTACCATTCAAAAAAGGAATGAATCAGAAGAAGTCTATAGTTCCAATGAACAATAAGCTTTCAGCATAAGTAAACTCAAAAATTAAAACCTAGTATAATTCCAAATAGTACCGCATCAAATTGCTAGCAGTACATAAAATGCATTGCCTCATCTGGGATAAAACAATAACCAAACTAAATGCCAACCATCAAGAAGAATGAATATAGCACTCATATAAATTCTTCAACACAAGATGAACCACCTGTAGACCTTTTAGGATCACATATTTGAATGGGCACCAGAAAGGTGAGTTCTCATCACTAGCCAATGGAAATGGCCGCAAATGAAGTAACACAAAAGAAACAACTGCCTCAAGATCTTTTACAATTGTATGTTTTGAAAGGCAGCCCTAGCAATGGGAATAGCCACAAAAGAACCATTGCATTACCAGCATCTCCAATTCTCCACATAGCAAATCATTATCCATGAATAGGCTAAAATCATCAAACTGATTTCCTTGCAGGATAGAAGACTAGAAACCTTGCACTAACCAGCCTAGCAAGTAAAACTGTAGTTCAAATCATAACCCATTCATAATCTGCAAATTATCATTATTTGCTGAAAGGAATCACACAAAATGTAGTAACTTTTCAAGAAAAATATAAAACACTAGAATAATGTGGATGTGGCTTACCAATTAATGAGAATCGAAGGCAAGATTTCAAATATACCTATTCTAGGCACAATGCAATAATCTTAAGAGAATCTTGTGAAGAGGCAATGATCTTAAGATATTTTTCTAAAAGATTTTGTTGCAATTTACCAATTAATTAGGATACATACTGATTAGTTGATAGTTTAAACAGTTAATGAAAAGAAGTATAGACGATATCAGTCGCTAGGTATCATTTTTTAAATGTAATTCATGTGATGAAAACGTCCATTGCCAACCCACAATTTGGAAATAATGTCTGCCTAAAGACTATTTCTTACATGATAAAATCTTTAACTACAATCATGTATCTACTTCGTAGGGTCTCTTCAATATGGACTCGCATCTGCCAATGGCAGCCACATAGACTACATGGACATTATGTTTGACTAAACATGAATAAGCACAGCATGAACAGATAACAATACACATGTTTCTCTCCAATAATCTCCATAATTCAGTATTATATATGCCCTTAGAGGCAAATTATGCAAAAACGTCATGCAATTTGAAACCTAATATTAATCATGCACCTTGAGAGTCATGGATCATTTGATCAATGGGAACCTCTGTATCTATCAGGATATGCATCAAAGAGACCATCTAGGAAAACTGCTACCCATTTCAAATTGCCACGAATTAGACAAAATCTGGCAAAATTGTTTCTTATTATTTGCAATTATAGGATTAGGTAGACACTGGCACTCAAACATGGATGATAAGAAGCATGCACAAAACATTGTGCACAACAACCCCCCCCAAAACATAAATAAATAAATAAATAAATCCCAAAACAAAACACAACAGAAAAAAAAACACTCCCACACACTTCATAGCAAAATTAGTAATCACCAATAGCTGACATGAATCGTGAAACGTCAATCTATACTTATACACTAAAATGCAGTGATAACCACATCCACTGACGAGCCAGCGAATTGAGGAAACCGCGCGAAAAGCACCTGTCACATCAAGAAAATGCTACAAAGCAACAAATTACTGGACCGATATTCTGCATGTTGACTGTCTCACCTCGTTCGAAGGATGAGATTGAGGGGAAAAAAATATTAAAAAACCGTGCCTTCTAATGCGCATCTTTTCGTAATGTGAGGATCTTAGTCTTTCTCGACACGAACAACGTGAAAACTGCTTATAACAATTACATGCTAAATAGCTTGCGCCACTGACCCCCCTCGTTAGTTACAAAAGCCGAGGAAGCAAAACACTAAACGTAAATCAGCGACTTAGTAGTTATAGAAGCCTTCCTGGCGTTTGTCCAGAGAAAGCATTTTGTTTACTGTCATCGCAGATCAAGTCACTTACGACAGAAGCATAACCATCATCAGTAATTCTAATTCAGCAGCAGTCCCTCCCAAATGAATAGTTACTTCTTCCCAAATTCAATAATCCAAATTCCAACCACGCAGAGCATGATCAAAGATGCCCTAGGACTAGACAAATCGGAGCAAAGCTTCGAAAAAAGAAGTAGAAACGCCAAGAAATAATGAACGAAGAAAACCTCTCCAACGGCCTCGCTCTCCTTACTCTGCTCCTGTGTCGGTTCGGGAGCTCCCCAAACAGACTGAGGCGGCGCCGTCGTTGCGTAGTAATCGTCGTCATCATCCACATCAGCCCATGATTTTACGGTAAGTGGGGTCGGGGCCCAAAAAACTGGCGCAGGCTCTGGTTCCTTCTTCGAAGATCCTTTGCTCTTTGAGGATCCATCTGACTTCTTCTTCCTACGTAGGCTGTCGAGGGCGGCGAATACGTTCGTGTTACTTATTCCGATCGGGCCATCGTCCCTCCTACTTCCGCCTCCTACCATTTCCACCGCAGAGATCAAGCCACTCCCGTTCCAAGATTCCGAACTAGTAGCACACCGGGGAAGATGATCGAAGGTTTCGAAAGGGAGAAATGATGATCAGAAGCTACTTCTGAACAGATTAGGTTTCTGGAAAGCGAAGTTTTGGACGAATGGACGATGAAAGGATGCGTATTCGTGACGGATATTAGGGTTGGGGAAAACTAGGGTTGGGGAAAGGAAGAGACACAGCGATACCGTACGAAGATGAAGAAGATCGAGGGATTTTATAGCAAACGATATAACTGGAAATAAGCTGGCGAGTCGCGCGATGAAAAAAATGATAGGAGCGGGAACGTGAAGGCTTGAATGATTGAGGCCGGTTTCAATGCATCAGGTACAGAATCCTATTTTCTTAAATATTTTTTTAAAATAGTTAATTTAGGTATATTTAATATACAATTAAATTTTATCTTTTTTAAAATATGCATATATTTTTTTATTTTTTAAAATTGGAGATATTTTAATCATTTTTAAATGATTAAAATACCTCTATTTTCTAAAAAATTTAAAAATATATTTATGCATCTCTACAAATGGTGAAATTAAATACACTTATATTAATAATTTTATAAAAAAATTAAAATATTTTAAAATTTGAATTTTGCACATTGATGCATTGAAATTTCAATACATCATGATACATTAAAACATTATTCTAAATTATTTTGATTATTTTATTACTAATATATCATAAATTCAAAATGTCCACCTAAGTAACAGATTCATTTTAACTACATATCACAAAATGATATTGACTCAGAAAGAAGAGTCGCGCCCTGTAAAGTTCTCATAAAAATATCTTTATAGATGGTTTGGATTCCACAGACACAATTTGGTAAGAAAATTTACCTTCTCATTTTTTATGAATTTAAAAAAAATAACAATAAATTTCAATTAATTAACTTTTATCCTTTTTATTTTACTATTATTTATTATGATTATTTTTTGACATAATTATCCTGTTTATTTATGTATTTAATTTATTTATACCTCATTATTATCTTATTATGATGTGTTTGTAAAGATATAAAACTTTTAAATAAAAAATTTTTGGTGTAAAAGTTTTAAAATATGTGAAATAATGTAATATACTAAATGAAATAATGATGAGTGTAAGAAATAAAGTTAAAAATGAATAGGTTGGTTATATGAGTAGTTATATAAAAATAATTGAAAAATATAATACTTGTATAAAAATACGTAACAAATAATTTTAAAATATGGTCATTGTAGAATAAACAAAATTTAGATTAAATAGTTTTAATGGTAACTAATCACTCCCCTATATCACTTTTACCATTAAAAAAAAAAAAATTCCTTGCTCACTTTACACTTTCTTCGGTAAAGGCAAGAGAAAAAATTCATTTAATTTTTCACATAATTATCCTAGTTTTTTTACATTTGGATGAGATGAGGATGATATTAATACAAGATGAAATCTTATATTTTCCAAAAAGCAAAAAATAACAACCTATTTTTTCATTTAGAATATAATTTTTTTGAATACAACATGTTTTCCTACTACATTCTCATCTCACAAAGGCTTGAAAAATTAATTTTGAACATTGAAATTGAATGGTTATCTCTTTTTATTTTTTTGTTGAATGGCTACTATCATCTTGATTCAGACACCAACCTTAACCTTAGATACACACTTGTTTAATGCTTAAATGAAATGAGAATGAGATAAAAATTTAAGATGGAAGTGTATTGAGAATGGATGAAAGTGTTTGAAAAATGAAAATATTCCATGGTGGATCATCCCATCCGATCCTATTAGAGGATAATCTTAGTTATGAACATGCCTGAATTCAAACGCTAGCTTCGTACACGTGCTTACTAAGTAACAAATCTCGATAGAAATATTGCCTATTGAATTTTTTGGATCATATATAGTCAATTGATTTGAAGTATATATTTATTCTCGGTGTTGTAGTTTTATTAATTCTATTCCTTAGCTCCAATGTGAATTACTGACAAGCCACGCTTGGCTCATGTTCAAAAGTCCAAATCTCATTCACCTAAATGCACTTAGCTTCGGCAAACCTGGGTGCAAAAAATGCATTTATTTATAATTTTTCTATAAAAATTGTTAGTTTAAATATAATTAACAAACAAATTAAGTTTTACCATTTTTAGAGACGCGCAGATTTTGTTATATTGTTCTATATGGGAGCATTTTAGTATTTTTCAAATCACTAAAATACTCTATTTTTGAAAAATAAAAATATAAAGTCCTCGAAAATGATAAAAAATAATTTATAGATTAATTATACTTAGATCAATAAATTTATAAAAAAATTTAGAAAATAAGAAATAAATTTTTTATATCAAAGTGAACCGAAGTTAAATGCACTATGGACCCCGGAGTATTTAATCATATTCTCGGGTAGGTTAGATGCAATCTATGCGCCCGCGAATTTGCAATTTTGCATGCGGTGCATGCGCTGTCAATGCATACGCGTGCGAAGGTCATGCCATGTCTTGGTCTCCATCCCTGGTCTCTTTTGTCTGTTGTGGGAGGACATTATCCAATCGTACACGTGGCAGACCTCACTGCGAGAGAGTTTCCCGATTTCATCAACAACAACATTTTGAAA
Source organism: Annona squamosa (assembly GCA_035584095.1). Lineage (NCBI taxonomy): Eukaryota > Viridiplantae > Streptophyta > Magnoliopsida > Magnoliales > Annonaceae > Annona > Annona squamosa. Next base: position 6,410,449 of record JAXCLR010000105.1, read on the forward strand.
TTATACGTGGCATTATCGGAACGTCATTTATTATAATCTTCGGATGTGTTTTTTTTATTGTTAGGATGTATGCCAAGTAATAATATTTTTAAATACAAGGTTACGGTATAATAGTTTTGAACGGGGAAAAAAATGTAATTTAATATTACAGTAATAAAAAGTAAAGAAAATAAAGTTAAAATAGATTAGTTAATTATATGAGTAATTATGTAAAAATGATTGATTTCCAATCACATGTCGTTTAATTTTTTCCTTAGATTTCAAAACAAGTTTTTTTGTAATCTTTTCATGTACAAAAATCTTATTTTTCCATTTTTAGATAATAAAATTTTCATTTTTAATAAACAGAAATATATATTTATTTAACTATGTCATTCAAATCTCATCTTATTTAATCAAATCAAACGTTACCCCCACAGACATCTTCTATTTTGATATGTACTCTCTGGTGTACTGTTTTTCACCGCCCATGCAAAACACGTGAGATGCCGTGCGCTGAATGAAATTACCAAAAAGATAAAATGTAATCAAGTATAGAAATAAGTGGAAAAGATCAATTTTGTAAACAAAATGCACAAAAAGGGAGAGAATGATGTTGGAAAAGGGAAATCATTTCTAAAGTATATCTCAAAAATACACGTATAAAACACGATCACAATATTTAATTTGCAAGTTTTTCAAATTCGATACTTTCAGAGATTTAAATTTTCATTTTGACTTTCAATGGAAAATATCCAGAAAGTCCAGGAATTAACTATATTTATTTAGGCAGTGATTGAAACCAAGTTTGTTTGGACCGTCCAAACGTTTCTTTAGATGGCTTTCTATATAATTTTTAATATCTAAATCATTAAAAATATTCATCCGCCTATATGCAGTCATAATGCAACTAACCAAATAATTTAAAACTCCTACATCTCATATCTTTAATTTTTAACAGTTCATATTCATGGCCAAATAATATTGAGTATCTATTTAAGTTTCTAATAAGGATGATTTTTGATATCATAAATATATAATATTAGTTTCTATTTTAAATGGTTTAGATGTACATAATTTTTTTTTTTAAAATGTAAAATTCAACAATTTATATAAAGTAAATGGTTTAAACTTTTATTTTTGTTATTTTTTTGATGATCTTAAATTGTTCAAACTTTTATTTTGGATCACTGTCCAATGTACTTCGAAATGTTTAATTAGTTAAGAGGTATATTCTACAAACATAAAAAGTGTTATAGTGACAGTGGCGAACGCGGAATGTTTGGTGTCTGAAGACTGTCCAAAATCAGTAATCATTCGATAACAGGGGTGTTAAATGGACCATCCATTGCTAAATACATACCTGGCTGTCTATTTTAAAAGGGGAAGCTTCGTCCGCAGCTTCCTTTTGGATGACATGATATTTATTGGATATTGTCTCTGTCGTGCGACTTCGCCACCAGCAAAACGAGGCTTTGCTGAATTGCGCAACCCCACCACCGCCACCTTTTCTTTTTTATAGAACAACAACAATTTTGGCCCACTTTTTGGTCTGGATTCCAGCTTGAATATGCATTACAAGGAGTACTTTCTGTCCGGTGCAACAGGGGGTGCGACGATCAGTGACTACCCTGTCTCATGAATTTTAGAAATGCTATTGCTTAAATTGCAGCTCCAGAACCATTGAAGTTGCAGCCGAATGAACACTGCCCTTCCGATCATTTCGTCGTATCTATGGTATTGGTACATTTCTCAATGCGTCGTTTCCTAGAATACTAACATCTTAAACATTCTCTAAGAAGACCAAAATCCGTTCAAACGAAGGTTTGCCTGGTTGGTACATCCGAAATCCGCCAGGGTTCCGTCGATGGTTTTAAACCATGGTGGCAGCAGTTCTCTTTGGATTTTTACAGAAGTGTTCGTCAAATAAGAAAATTATAAATATTACTAGATGTTTGTTAGAATGTTATATGAAAATTATAAGAATGTCTTAGTCGAGATGATTGTAAAATACATACCCATCAAGAAAAGAAAGATGTATGAATGAACATGAAATGAGAGGGAAAAAAAAAAAAACTACCGAAACATAGAGGTTAACTACTCATGCTTTTGTGCTTGAAATCAATATAGACATAAATATCGAATCAAGGACGTGAATTACAACAGTTGGGAACTGTCGGACGATCACAATTCTCAGCACAAGGTAACATATTACCTTTGTGAGATGACTGTCGTGACTAGACAATTCATGATGTGTCCTAATCCGCATTCTCGAATCAAAGGCTTGTTCTCAAACACATACACGAAAGCGAGGTTAAAACTCACTTTGGAGATAAAACTTAAATCTACAATCCTGTTACTGCAGAATGCCTCAACAAAATTTTGAGTTGCCCGATGAGAATATTCATGTTCTTCCGTGGTGCAACCAATGGATTTCCATTAATCTGAATTCAATTCCTAATGTGTTTTTTTTTTAAGAATTTTTTTTCCCAAATATACATACTATGTTTAATCCTAATTTCAAAAATATTTCTTATGTTTGAAAAATCTTAAATATACTCATTATGTTTGCATATAATCCTAAATATATCCATTCCATCAATGTTCGTCAGTTAACTTACAGGACACATCATGAATTGTTTAGTCACGACAATTCATAGAATGTCTAGTTACAAGTATATTCCAAGTTTAATTTTTTAAATACCTAAAACGCCCCTAGCATATGAACACAAATGCACCGTCAAAACACCGAACATCATCCCAAACCTAAGAACCTATGGTTGCCATTGCGAATCCTGACATCAACAATCTAGCAAGCCTTTGTAACGGCTATGGTTGCCATTGCAGATCCTTATATCAACAATCTGGCAAGCTTTTGTAACAGCAATAGCAATGGTCCTTGCTTCCAATTTTGACCGCGTTGGCAACAACAAACCCAACAACTACAATTCTCTCATGAAAATCCACCTTTGCTTGCCACCAATTGTTGTCCATCTTCAACAAAACCCATCACCTGCTATGGAAGAGTTTATGTTGATGGTGTTGATGGCGATCAGAAAAAATCCACCACTCCAGAAATAAACGTCAGGATTCAAAGCGTTTACTAACAGGCATGACAAGAAGGAAGGGCATTTTTGAGGTTAGATACAAATGTAACATGTATATATGAAAATTTTCAAATGTAATAACTGTATTTCATATTAAAGTCAAACGTAACAAGTATATTCGGAAAAAGCCTTTTCATGAACATGTAACATATTTTTTAAATAGCTAGCCCACGTACGAAATTTGACTCTGAACACGGCTCTCGCTGTCTCTCT
>JAXCLR010000105.1:6414903-6460208 GCA_035584095.1 Annona squamosa
GGGGGGGGGGGGGTGGGGTTGGGGAGATAAAAAAGCAATATATCATTATATACTTATTTTCAATCACTAAAAAAATAAGTTTTACACTTCAGCAAAACATCAATGACATAGATGTCCAGCCTTGGCCTGAGACATTTGGGGAAAAAGAAAAATCTTGACTTTGGAATGGCAGATGCCGCTTCGTTCCCAGGTTCATTCAATCAAACTGGTCTTGATCAACAGTCCCGATCATGCCTCTTGCTACAAAAAACAATCTCCAATAACATTCATAACCGTGACTTGCCACATTCAATCTATCAAAGACGCTTGTGATGTGTTTCCTCATCAACTTCATCCCTTTAACAGGAGACAGACCAGTGGGAAATTTGGCAGCTGAAAGATTCTGAAATCAGTAAGTGCTCTCCTTGTGGACTTTTCTTGATCATGGGGATACCCAAGGCGCTCTCCGCCCCTGATTTGACAGCACACCTAGAGAAAAACAAAAAATGGCATCGCCTGCACTTCGGCCGTCTAGTATGTAACTTTTAATTTGCAAACTCACATGGAAGGGGGAAGAGGGAGAGAGAGGAGGAGAGAGGAGGAGAGAGGGGGTGGGTAGTGGGGGGTGGTGGCTGTGCAGGGCAGAAGACGCTACACCAATGGGCCCCACCTATGCAACGAAAAAAAGGAAGATCATAAGGAACACCACCAACACAAAAAATATTTTGATCATCAACCACCGGTTGGAGGATATCCCATTGAGGTATTTCAGCAAAGCCCCTTGGGCTCCCTCCACGTTAGCCAATGTGTCATCCATGTTCTCATCGATTCTGTCACACATTAAAGCAAGCTTTTAGTCAATTGGTGAGGGGTTGGATCTAACATATTACAGAAGCTGGCAATTGAACGTAAACGAATAAGCTGGAAACTGGAAACCCAAAACGAAATGCCCTAAGAAGATGCTTGGTTCCACCCAGGTAAAAATGCAGTTCCACTACTCAATATTCATGCTCTCAAGTTCTAATTGTGAGTCAGATCTTATATTCCAGTAAATTGAAGATAAGTCTTACGCCAACCTTCACCATGTTTAAGTATCCTCTGTATGTCTACTTATCTTAGCATCCAGTGACCATCAGTCAGTAATCCTCCAGAGACCAAATATAGAGCAGACTAAAAGTATGTCTTGGTGGCCTGCACTGTCCATTGCATGAAAATTCCAGTCTTTATTGGCATTTCAACCTGTTGGACTGATATTACATAGCTGTCCAATGCAGAACCTGAGAGGCATAATCTAGAAGCCTCAACATGGAGGTAAGGTGCAATGGTCACAGGGCAATGATGGATTTACATGCATCGGCTGTATCAAAGTGAGGTATAGTAACCTGATTGCAAGCTCTCCTTGTTGTGAGACCATGGTTGCAAGCTGGGTGAAAATGTTGCTTAGTTCATGGATGGTTGATTCCACATTTTGAAGAGCTTCAGCACGGCTCTGCATGTAACTATCCTGCACGGGTACCATTTGCTGCTCTTGTTGATGACCTTGCTGTATCAATGGCTGTGCAGCTGGATCGCCATTCTGCTTTCTGCAAATTAAGAAGCCATATCAATTGATTATTTTCAACCCAATGCCTCAAAGATCTTTCTTTGGACAAGTTCAGGTGCTAAAACCAAAAAAGAAAAAAAAAATGCAAGACAAACAACTAAATGAGACAATGGAGCACAGTTTACTCATGAAATATTCATGCTTTGAGCACATTCACTGGATAAGTGTTTTACTGAACCATCAACAGCATACCAAAGATTCTCTCTCAAAAAAAAAAAAAAAAAAAAAGCATACCAAAGATTGACAGTTATCGGATTGGTGAATCATAGTAGCAACTGGCAGAGGAAAAATCTGAACGGTTAGCCAATATCCAAACAGGGACCAGGTTTCTGCTGAACAGTAAGCCAATACCCAAGTTACGTAAAAAATAAGCTATATTTTCAATTTTTTAAAAAAATTGAGGATTCTTTATTTTTAAAAAATTCAAGGGGGCCGATTGCCCCGCCTCAGCTGTATGCTGCTCTGTCACTAGAGTTGGGTGTTGAAGCCTACGACTACTTTGCCAATCACTTCATGATGCAATAGTTATCAGTCATCATTACTTTGTATAACAAACAACGACATGACTGTGCACATGGCTTAAAGATCGATACATGTTCTTGCATAAGGTGAACGTTAGGGCCCAACAAAGAGTTCGCAAAATACAGACATAAGAAATGACCATACGTGTCCATTTACATCCATATATTTTTGGACTATACAGGGTATGGATGTTAGAGGTCCCACAGTCAATTTTCTGGTTGTGATGGTTTGAAAATAATATAAGGCCAACTATTAGTTACTCGATACCCTATGCAGAAATGAGAAAAGTAAGAATGGCATGGTTAAAATCTGGGTTTTAATTTTAGTATGACAAACTTGGAAGGGGCTTGAGCATTAACTTTTATGCACAAAGAATGAGATTATATTCAATGCATAGAAGAAGCAATAGTTTTCTCATCAAACCACACTCAAAAGCCAGCAAAGTCAACACACTTGCATGCAATAATAAGTTTGACCTACCATAAGCAAATGATCATAATACGAAATTTACATCTTTACCCTGAAAATAACTGAGATGAAGATTTGGAGCTATTAGCCCATGGAGGAGGGGTAGCAGCTGAGGTACTTGCTGAAGATCTTGTGGCAAGAGGACGCTGTCGTATGAACGGATTGGTAGCTTCCTTTGAAGCAGTTGAAGAAAACAACTGCCTCCTATTTTCATGAACCTTCAAGTTCTACAAAATCCACGCAGCATAAGATCAGCTCCAATTTTAAGTAATAGTGTAAGACAAGGTTGACAGCAACAATGGAAGTGATAGGGGTGGGAATCGAGGCGGGTCGACCTGTGACCTGCCCGACCTAACCTTGTTTTGTACTGTGGTGGGGCAAGGATATGTACCAGGCGGGTTAGGTCGAGGTTGTGAAAATTTTCTGGAACTTCGGGTCGGGGCGGACTGATCAGTCCCTGGACCTTGTACCTGCCTGACCTGCCTGACCCGCATATACATAAGAAGCCTAAAAGCCCTAACCAGCCAACCCTAGTCAATTCTCCCATCGCATTCGCACCGCAACTGCTCTCTCTCTCTCTCTCTCTCTCTCTCTCTCTCTCGCGTCGATGACCACCTGCTTTAATGTCGTCTCCGGCAAGCAGAAAGCGTCCCTTCTCCGTCATCAGTTTCATCTCCGGCAAGCAGAAAGCATCTCGTCTCCGGAATAGGCGTGCAGTCGGCCTCCTATCTCTGGCGTTGGCATGTAGTTTGCCTCTCGTTTCGAGCACTGGCGTGCCTGGCTTCTGTGTCTCTTTTTTGCCGTAAGCGTGCAGTCAGCCTCCTGTCTCCAGCGTTGCTGTGCAGTTCGCCTGTCATCTCCGGCACTAGCGTGCCTAGCTTCTCCATTGCCTCCATGTTGCCAGTCTCCAACTCCGACGGCCACATTCTCCATTTTCAACGGGCATTTCCATTTCCCCCTTTTCTATTTCAATTTTTCCTTTCCCCTTTCTCAATTTTTATTCGTCTCCCATGTTTCCGGTTACAACAGGGATTTCCGACCGTGATTCTGGAAGCGACTTCCAGCAATGATTTTCAATGGTGATTTTGGGCAGGCGGCTTCTACCATAGAGCTTGTATTTTGCTATGAGTAGGTAACTTTTGAATGTTAAAATATAAATATTTTATAATATTGCTGTGAACGATTTATTGCCGTGAATGTGAAGCTGTGAATGCTTCGTATTTGAATTTTAATTATTTGCTATTGGAATTATTCAGATTCTATGTCCACATAGTCTTATTATTTGCTTGATTACTTCAATTGGACATGTTTGAATTTTGATTACTTGTTATTGGGATTATTTTTAGGAATTATATTGTAGGTAAACTACAAAGGGCACTGAATGAGTTGAAGAAATTACTGATTCTTCGAGTAGTGAATAAAATTCTGAATGAGGTATGCTTCGTTAACTTGTTCTAATATTCAATTTTTATTTAAGCAATGATGTTTTACTCGATAGGTTCATAAATTTTTAAAACCATTTCACTAGACAGGATTTTTAGCCCAATCCGCTATCCCAATATCGACCCAAAGTATATACCAAGACCTATTGAAAAAAGTAAGTGTCAAACCGACCTTGTCCCGACCTAGTATAAAAATAAGGTCAAACACGATTTTTAAATGTAGGGTTAGGATTAGGCACACCTTGACCCATCTCGACCCACCCCGATTCCCACCCTTGGGTGGTGACAACATTGTTAAGAATTTGACAATAATACTTTGCCTACCTCTGTTCGCATTGTAAGAACTTCTTTAAATTCTTTTGTAGTGCTCATCAAACGGTTCTTCAAATTATCCACCACAGTAGTTGAATGACTGGTTGTATCACTAGAAATATTCCCACTCTCATTTTGTGAATTGCAGAGAAGTTGCAAATCCACAACTGCAGAGTTCAAAGCAGTAATGTCCTGCTTGATGACAGCTGTCAGCTCCTGTATTTCCACAGTTGGGTCATCAAAAACTGATGTCCGCTTTGCCACTGAAGAAAGAAAGTAAAAGACTTCAGATCTTACAATCCGAAAAATTCTCATTTGAGCGAGGTAAAAACCAAGGAACCTAACATATTTTTCAATAATCCAAATGAAAATAGCACAATCAACTCCTAAATTTTTGTAGTACAAAATAACAACACTCAGAACAGTGCTCAAGCAACATGATTGCAAGTCAGTACAAGAAACCATTCACATGACACTACCTAGGAGGACATTATAATAAGAGAAGATCTTTCCTACAATTCAGATTTGTTTTTTTCATTTAAAGAAAGGAAGGTGAAAATGAGGCCAAGAAACAAAGGTCATGTGTAGAATGTAAAACCAAACCTTAATATCCCAACAGCCAGAAAACAATAGTAACCAATTGTTTAATCGGCCGGGTGCTTTAACATGAAATTTTTTTTATACAATTGTTAAATTAAGTGTATTTAACATAAAATTACCTAAAATGCCACTGATTCTCAAAAATAAAAAATAAATATCTAAAATACTCCAAAAAGGTGAAAATTGATACATATGTTAAATACACTTTTTTTTTATTAATATGTTAAATACACTTAGATTAACAATTCCATAAAAAATTTCAAAAAAAATTAAAAAAATGGGTTAAATGCATCCGGATGCACTAAGGCTAAGCGCACGGGCTGCATTTAGCCCCAACTGTTGTTTAATTCTGTAGGCAGAGATGAGGATAACATTCCCGAAGACACTTTATTTTCCAGTAACCAATATTTTAATTTTATAGACAGATACCTTCATCAAGGATGCATACAAAATTCCTAAAAGAAGCAAATTCGACCTCCATAAAGGTCCCTTCACTTCTGTAGAAACCACATACAAACCACAGCCCAGAAAAACAATGACTTAAAAGGTTTGAACAAATAACACCCAGAATGCTCGTCTTCTTAGCAAATGAAGCGGCCCAACGAGTGCTCTTTTTCGACAAATTATGCGTCATTAAAAGGTAGTTTTCTATTGTGGGTTGCCTAATTCAATATTGGTACTTATACAGCCACCGTCAGCTGCTTTTACTTTTCATAACTACAAAAACATCTGTTACTCAGGCAGAGCCGCATATTTACTGGGGAAACAGCAAAAGGAAGAGGAGGATTATAGTACAAGATCTGAACAATCTTATATTAATGGGAATGAAATATGAAATAACCAGAGGGACTTTTAAAAGACGACCTATGAAATCCTTAATTTGACAGTAACCAATATTTTAATTTTATAGACAGATGCATTCATCAAGGATAAATAAAGACACTTTATTTTCCTCAAAAAATATTCCTCGAGAAGCAAATTCGACCTCCATAAATGTCCCTTCACTTCTGTAGACACCGCATACAAAACACAGCCCAGCAAGATATCGACTTAAAAGGTTGGAACAAATAATACCCAGAATGCTTGTCTTCTTAGCAAAGGAAGCAGCCTTTAGCAAGAACTAGAGCTCTTTTTGACAAATTATGCGTCATTGAAAGGTAGTTTTCAATCGTGGGTTGCCTAATTCACAGCCACCATCAGCTACTTTTACTTTTCATAACTATAAAAACCTCTGTTAATCGGGCATAGCCGCGTATTTACTGGTGAAACAGCAAAAGGAAGAGTAGGATTATAATACTAGATCTGAACAGTTATACTAATGGGAATGAAATATGAAATGACCAAAGGGACTTTTAAAAGAAGATAACCTATGCAATCCTTAATTTGATGCATTAAACCACCAATGAATTCACCCCTATCAAAAACCTCAGCCCCCAATTTCTTATGTTAATTTTTTTCTAATAGAATAATTAGTTATATTAATTGATGAACGCAAACATGTCTATATATATAAGGAAAGAGCGAGAGAACGAGAGTGCTTTGTCTGCCACAATCAATATGTGAATGCATAAGCAACTTTGTCAACGAATTAAAAACATAATCCGCAAACAAAGGCAAACTGGATCTGCAGGTTCGCTACTTACGCTTCGCGAGCTTTGCAAGCTTCTGCGACGTCTGGTGAATCCCATACCCGATCTTCGAAGCCCTCTTGTTGAATTCCGACTGGATAGAGACCGCAGCTCGAGGCGGCCCCTCCGGTTTTGATGCGATGCTGTTGGGCGCATTTGTTGACGACGAAGCCAACGATTTCTTTAGCCTCTCGACTATCGTGAGGAACTCCTGCGTGCGGTCGCGACATGACGACAGACCTGCTTTAACATGCATTTCGACGAAGTGTCTGAATGTCCAACAACAACAAAAATCCCAAACCCGGCTTCCAACCAGATGAAAATCTCAAACAGCTGTTAGATCTTGAAACCCTAGAGATAAAAGTCGGACTGAAACGAACATTTGCTAACCCAGCATATAAAACCCTAGATCTGCATTAAGATGTCGGAGAAATGAGGCTCAGGGAAGCAGGAATTGAAAAAGCAGGGGTTTCATGAGGAGACTGAAGAATTGGGGAGAAATAGCAGGAAAAAAGAAGACAGGAAGGAAGATCAGAGGAGATGCAATGCAGAAAAACAAGTTCGTGAAAGTGAAAATGGAGGGGGTCTAGAAAGACAATTCGTAATTAGGGATGGAGACCGGATACAGTGGGAAGGAGAGCTTTTGCCCAGCGAGAAACGGGTAATTTCCCTGTCCAAATTCGTGACGCCGACAAACATCGGTCATTGTTTTAGATGATCTAGACCGTTCAAACTACTTGCCCATGGATTGTTGAGATTAAGGGCCCGGTTTGTAATCGATGTAGGAAACAAGGTGAGGGAAATGGGCGTAGCACGGATTTTAAGGCCTATCATTAATCAACTAATTATCACATTTTAATAATTTTTTCTTATTAATTAACCTCCAATAACCTTATCCATTCTAACTTTACCATGTAATTTCATATTGATCAAATAATTTTTAAAATATTCTATTTTACATTCCCACTCCGTCAGACAATTCTCACATCTTTTAAATTATCAAACCCTCCTAAAAGTGTTAGAACAACCACACGAGCATAACATATCCTGTAAAGTCTTTGCCATCGGGCGGAGTCTTCGGGATCAATAGAGCTTAATGTGTATTCACGTACCTGAGAAGTATATTTTTTTAACGTACCTATTTTTTTAACGTGTGTTTGTTTATTTCATTAACTTTTTCATCTAAAAATTTTCATTCTCTATAACTATTTTATTTTTTCACTTATTCTTGTATAATTATTTTACTTTTCAATTATTTTTGCACAATTACCAATACATCTAACATATTTATTTTAACTTTATTCTGTTTATTTATCATCAATGATCCTCTCATATTAAATCATTTTTCCCATTTCAAAAACTTTTATACCAAAAACTTATTATCAGAGTTTTATTATTTTCTAAACACATCCTTAATAAAAAAAAACAATACTCAAGAAGATTTGAATTATAACTTATAAGCTAATATTTTTTTTTAAAAAATGAACAAGATCATTTCAGCTAGGTAAATTAGAGGTGTGAAAATAGACAATTTGGATGAGATGAATATATGAGATTGAAAAAAAAGGTGTTGTTATAGGTTGAGCCAAAAACAAATGTTGAAAAACTATATGTTTGACATTCTATAAAGATTGTTCTAAAATTTTTCAATATAAAACTTATTACTCTTAATAATTACTTTATTTTTAATTTTTTTCATATTATCTTTAATTTATTCGTTTAAGAACTTATCACTAAAATATCTTGGAAGGGGATAGGATTGAGCGAAATGAAAAGAGTATTGGTTTTGTCTTAGGATGATATGGGAAATGAGAACTCTCAATCTTATATAAATATGAGGCTTGTAAAAATAGGATCTATTGAATTCATAATTCATTAAATATTTTTTATAAATGTCAACCAAGTAGCATAAGTAAGTTAATCTTAGCTATTCAAATATTTGACGACCATAGTTGTTTTTTGATAAGTGATCATTATACATGTATGTTGGTTTGAATAGAATTTGATATATTCTTTTTTTTATCATTAAGGTGAAAAAATGGATTTTCTCTTTCAACTTTTTTATTATAAAAGGATGTATTTCTGTACTTGTACATCTTAGATATGATAGAATATGAAATAGCTAAGAAAATAATTTTTGTCGAGATACACGTTGTCACCAGAAATGTAAATCAATATTTTTACTTGAAAATTTCTCTAGAGTAGAAAAAGAGTCTTTAACCTTAAAAAACTAGAAAAATCCTACTCTTTATTATTACTACTATCAAATCACACCAGTTCTCATGATTCAAAAATTTTGCACTAAAAGCTGTTGAGTATGTTTGGAAAATAATAAATCTTTTAGATAAAAAAATTTGCATAAAAAATCTTTAAACAAAAAAAATGTGATATAACAAGAGTAATGATAAAGAGTAAAAAGAATAAAGTTAAAAAGAGAGATTAATCGTATCGTTAATCATGTAAATGATTGAAAAATAAAATAATTACATAGAAAAATGTGAAGAAATAATTAAATAATAAAATAGTAATTGAAAATAAAAAATTTTAGTTTGAAAATTTTTTAATGTAAGCAAACACACTCTTCATTTAAAAATTTAACCAAATACCAAATGCATCATAAAAACTGCATAGGAGACGAAAAAGTATGGTGTTATTATTTTAATAAGAAAAGTGTCATCATGAAATAAAAGGACCTTGATCTTATGCTCTCTCAATGCTCCCGTGCGTATATATCTATTTTTATTTTTTTTTAAAATTTTTTCATGAACTTGTTAAACTAAGTTTATTTAACGTATTTATTAATTTTTATTATTTTTTGAGATTTTTAGATATTTATTTCGGATTTTTAAAAATCACCTAAAATGCTATTGATTTTCAAAAATATAAAATGCTCTAAAAATGGTAAAAATTTATAAAAATATTAAATACACATAGATTAACAATATTGTGAATTTTTTTTTAAAGAAAATAAGTATATGCACTTGGAGCATACGATCGAGGTCCCAAATAAAAGAGGCTGTTTGGACTGTAGTAAAACTCCAATGACAAATTTTTTGCTGTGTAAAACGTGAGATCTGTGGACTATGACTGGTTTATTAATTGCTCCTACAAATTCCAATGGACGGCTAACTGCATATGCAAATTCAAATGAACGATTATTGTGTGCCATGCTCAAGTACGTTTCGTCTAATTACATCCCCGATTTGACAAGTTTTCACACACCTCCCTCAAATTTGAAAAATTTTATACTCACCTTTAAGTTTTCTTACTATCCAAACAGCCAAAATTTTATTGTGCTCTTAGTTTATCTCCATCTCATCTTTTTTTTTAGGGTGGTCTTCATCCCTTAAGCAGTCAACGGTATATGTTTTCTCATGACTTATTGACAACTTGGATAAGATGAGGATGTGTGATGAAGAAGATATTTATTGTGCACTATAAATGGAAAAGATTATATAAGAATCAAGAAAAATTGCATGAAAAATAAGAAAAATAAATTATTAATTGGAAACTTAGAAAATATTTTTTAAAAAATGCAAGATTCCATTCTATCGTCATGTCATCAAGTTCAAACCTTCGTATGCATACTCAATTGCAATGGCCAGCACTCTAAAAAAAGTGATTTTTTTATTGAAATTTTATGTACCGTAATAACTAATGTTATAATCAGACACCTTTACAACCTTCACACCATCGAAGGATTTTTTTTTTATATAAATATCCCTATTCTTGGGAGAGACATCTTTAAATACTCTCGTTATCGTGAAGAATGATAAGCAGGCACATGCATGCTAGGCAGGTTTCGAACCTGCACTTGTCTCATGAGGGGCCGTTGGTGGCTTGGTGCTACCGCAGGGCACCACCGCTGGTGTGTTTTTTTTTTTTTTTTTTCAAAAAGGTGGTTGCATTGCGTAAATTCTTCTTTTAGAAATTGACCAAAACTTCCCCTCTCACGAAGGTATTTAAAGTTTTTAAATGGCAAATAGATCCCCTCGTTCATTTGGGCACAGTACATATGACAAATTACCTTTTTTTTTAAAAAAAAAAACCTTTAAGACAACTGTTATGTATACATATAATAATATTTGTCGGAAGTAGTGAGGCTCCATCTCATCATTTGTTTTTTTATATATTTTATTTTAAGTATTCTTTAAATTAAACCATGATCATATTTATCCATGTGCATTATTTATTAATTTAAAAATTGAACGTCTTAAAAACTTTCGTGTGACTAATCATTACTTATTATAAGTACAAAGGTTCCATGCTTACCCTTACTCTTTAATTTCAAAATATTTTTAAAATATAGACGTTTATTACATTTAACATATCTTACTTTATCATAATACGAAAAATAGTTCTCACTGGAAATTTATATCCTGTAAGAAATATATTTTAAGAGTGAATATATAACTATTAAATCTTTTTGAAAACATTATATATAATATATATAATTTTGTAATACATATAGTTTTTTGATCCAAGCAATATATGTAATTTTAGAATTATAAATAAATGCACATAGATATGATAAATTATTTAGATTTAAAAATATTTTAAATTAAAGGGTAATTTGCATATATACTCATGTAGTTTGACGCCAATTGCTAATATACCTACATAGTTTCACAAGATGCATATTACCCCCGTGTAGTTTCACCAAAATTACATATTAGTACAACACCGTTACCTATTGTTAATATCTGACGTGATATTTTGGAAAATGATGAAAAATCATCATTAATAGTTTCACGAATTGCATGTCACCCCACATAGTTTTACCAAAATTGCATATTACTCCCATGAAACTATATATACCAATAAGAGCATTTTCGTTATTTTTTAAAATATCACATCAAATATTAACGGCAGGTAATGGCGTAGGATAATAAGCAATTTTGGTGAAATTATGTGAGGGTAATATACATTTCATGAAACTACAAAGGTATATCTGCAATTAATGTCAAATTATGTATTATCCTAAATTAAAAATCAAATGTAAGTACTTCCATGCTTCTTGTAAATATCAACTCATCACTCTACAAGAAATAATTTCATCTTTAGTTCGATTAAGCAACAAATTTTGATGAATTAGCATTTATTTTTGAAAAAAGCTTTGAACCAGATGTAGTTTACATGATCTTCTATTGAACAACAGGGTGTTAATCTAATACAGCTATCCGTATTGTGGGTGCAATATAGGAGGCTAAAAGATTTTTTTAGTTTTTTTATAAAATGCGAGTAACATTTAGATCTTGCTTCTTGTTAAATTTAATAAATTTAAAATTTGTTCCGTTTTTGGATTTTCGAAAATAAGCCATTTTTATTTTCAAAAATCCTTAAGAAAAAAAAACAAATATACAGTTCAATAATTTCAAAAGGACTTGCCTATGGTGCACTGGCGGTCATATGAGAGGGGCAAGCGTTAGACGATATCTTGGATAAAAATACTAAAATAAATTCTATAATCGCAAATGCTATACAATCAATCAAAAAGATATCTTCGAACACAAATAGACCATCAATCAAAAAGATACTTTAATGTGCTTCTGTAATACAAAATATCTTCCATTCTTGCTACAGTTTGTATTTGCATCGGTCATGAAATACTGTGTTAAAATGAATTGCATAGATCGTGAGAAAGTATGAAAATGAAAGTTATTCGGAACCACTGTTGATCTATTTTACCGTGGACCTGATCTAGCGCACCCGAGTGCATTTAAAAACATTTCATTTTATCGTTAGTCTCTAAAAAAGATAAAATGTAGGGAATTTTTTCGAATTGGAACTTTTTGCTCAAGTAGGAAAATGATAAA
Source organism: Annona squamosa (assembly GCA_035584095.1). Lineage (NCBI taxonomy): Eukaryota > Viridiplantae > Streptophyta > Magnoliopsida > Magnoliales > Annonaceae > Annona > Annona squamosa. The sequence continues at coordinate 6,427,274 of JAXCLR010000105.1, forward strand.
AAAAAAAAGAAAACAACTTCAAATATGCAATGATATTCATAGATAACAAATCAAAATCATAACACAGAGCTTACAAAACTCATTTCAAATGGAAATTAAACGTAAATTAATAAAATTTTTGAATAGATTGAAATTGTCTATACTTATACGCATGCTTAATATGTGAAAATTACTCGTTCATAGAATTAACCTTTATTTTTCACAAAGGAGATACGAAATTTAATTAGTAAAGTTTCGATAAGAATATAAAAGAGGGAAGAAGAGACGGGTGTCGGCCGTTGAAAGTGAAGTTTAATCCCTTGCAACTTATATTTTTACTGCTAATAAAATCATTTATTATCGATATTATCATGATAAAATCAACTTCATCATCCAAGAATTTCGAGAATTAGAGAATCGTTTTTCTATATCGGCGAACGCTGGTCGAAACCTATAAGAATTGCAAACATCCCATCCTTCCCGAGCGAGAATTTCCCCAACGACCGGGTTTTCGGAAGTTACTGTAAAGGATCCAACCTTAGCAGCGACTAAATAATTCATTCATCTTAAAAAGTAAAAACACATTTGGAAGATAACGATTTCCTTATTCTTCAGCAGTTTGCATTTCTCTCTTAGAGAAACATCCGAGCGAAACCATCCAAGCCAATAGAGTTCACACTCTAAGTTCGTCGACGTCTGATGGTAATGGCTCAAACACTGCATTCACTTCATTGGGATCAACATCCTCCAATCTTGACGGTTTCCACTTTGGATTCTGTGCAGACATAAAGGAATAACACCATATTCAGCCGCAGATTTCAGGATTGTAAAATTCTGAAGCAGAAAAGCCCAGATTAAATGATGGCCCTTCATACTGGGGTATACCAAAATTATCAAATCTCAATGATTAGAGTACATGATTAAATCGGATAGAATTTTCTAGATGCAGCAATGATTAATTCAAGGATCAAGTCCAGATATGGTTCAGTCATTGATCTGATTTCAGTACTTATTCAGTAAATACAAAGAACCAATATGCGAACATTTTTTGTATTGATTAGGCTTGGCATCTAAATTCGAGTTCCATCCAATATTCCAATTTATCAGAATATTCATAGTGAAAAGAAAGTCAAGAAATGAAGAAACGAGTTTGTTCAAGCAAGAGAGACCTGATCCTTATCCACCAAGACAGCTCGCACACCTTCAGCAAAATCATCCCGAACTGACGACTTTAGAGCAATGCGATATTCGGCCTTCATTACACCAGTTAACTGTGTAGAAATGTAGGGCATGGCAATGATGAATTTCGCATGCTTGACAACAAACTCACCATAGATTGCATAAGAAAACAATAAAAGTATGCTAACCTTAGACAAATCATTGTTAGTGTTCCCTGATGCAGATGCAACTAATGAATAATACTTCTGCGTTAGGGAAAGCGAAAAAGGAGCACCTTTAGCAAGCCCCTGGAGTGCCTCAGTAGCCCATTCAGACACTGTATTGGTAGCGAGAAGTAGAACAAAGATACAAGTCAAGACCACATATGAAGTATAAAAAATTCAAGCACAAGGTCAAGAGTCAAGACCAACTTTCTAGAAACCTCTGTTTGGAATCAACAACCATAAATGCTATCATAAGTTTTGATAATCATGAATGAAAGCAAGTATCAAATGCAGCCACGAATTAATCAGTACCAAGTAACATGTCCAGTAATTATATGATAGCTGATACAATTTTTGTATACGACTCCACGTATTCCTTCTTATGGGAAAGTCTTTGGGAACTAGTCACATTTTTTCTCAATTGATTTATTCCTGTCCAACAATTTCTCCATGTGGTCAGAAACCATTATGATTTACTTTATATTTAAGGGTGTGAAGTGAACTAGTATACCTGTAGCTTCCCCACTCTGCTGAAGCTTCTTCAGCTCTTCAATTATCTCAATGACAGATTTACTGGAGCCAAATGATGAAACTATTTGAGGTAAAAGATGTTTGAGTTGAGCTTCTGACTCTGGCTCCTTCCTGTATCCTGCAAGCAGTGTTTCAACATCCTTGTGTGGATCATCAGAACTGGATGCACACTATACAGTGTTAGAATAAACCCATATTCTATAAGCTCAAGAAATGCAGAAACATCTAATCAGCAGAAATTCCAAGATAAAAAGTGGCTTTTTTATAACTATAATCATATAGTGGAATGTGGTGATTGTGAATTTTTGCCCCAATTAAAAATGAAAAGAGGCACTGGCCTGTATTTTAGTTTCCAGTCTCAAAGGAAAAGGAAACTCCCAAGGAAAACATCATAAGCAAGAAATTCCTGGAATAGATTTATTCAGAAATAAGCCAGTTAATTTTTTATTGAGACAGTTTTTGTCCAAGAAAATGGCATTTCTTGATCCTAAGTCCAGCAATTGCTGCAATGCTTTGGATCTGCCATGACGTCATCCATACCCATTGCATGCATGACCACACAGAGCAGAAGGCATTTAAAGCTTTTCAGAATAGAATCTTTTCCTCGCTGCTTTCAAGGGCAACCAGAGGTTGCAGGTTCAAGTCACGGGAAACATCCTCTTGTTAAACAAGAGTAAGGTTGTGTACACAGACGCCCCTCCCCATATCCTGCCAACGTTCGGGAGCTCTGTGAAACAGGTTGGTCCTGCTGCTTTTGAGGGCAACCAAAGACATTAAATCATAAAATGAAGGTTATCAAAGACGTACAAAGTTTGTCCAAGAAGTGCCTCCTTCAATGATGCCAAACTTCCAGATGGCACATAGTGAGAACCAAGTCCAATATATAGTGCATCAGCAGGAGAAGAAATCCGTTTTCCAGTCATTCCAAGATAGTTACCTTCGCCCAAAAAAAAAAAAAAAAAGGATAGTTACCTGGAAAATTTTACAGAACCAGATCAAATGATGGAGAAAATAAGCATGAAATGGATTGAAAAAACATCCATCATGCATAAGACCAGAAGAAGAAAAAGTTTGACTCAGATACCACAGAGCAAGCTGCATTTTTTTTTTCTTTTTTTAAAAAAGATATTCCATAAATTAGAAGAACAGTAAGGAACATTCATCTTTCTTTGGGTGCTTCTGACATAAGGTTCCATTTGAGAATTGGGAAAAGAAATGGAAAAGAGGAAGAAATAGCAGGTTACAGAAAAGTGGAGGAAATGATGTAACAAAAAGAAGAAGAAGAAAGTAATGATGAAAATAAAGCAAATAAATATAAAATAAGTAAACTTTTCCAATGCAAAGATATGAGGTAACAATTACAAATATCGGTGATAATGAGGAGAAGGTAAGAGTTGTTGTAGCAGTTTAAAATCACATCAACTAAAATGGAAGAAGAAAGGAGGAAAAGGTTTTCAATTCTTTTCCTCATTCATGAATGAAGCATAATTATTATCGTGTATCAGGCAAACAACCCCTTACCTTCAATCCCACATTTGCCAATGAATTGCTCTAATTATTAACTATTCAGAAGTTCATCAATAATGGGTAGATTAGATAGGAGAAGGGTTGTCTAATTTAAGTTGAAATTCATTTAGTGGAGTCTTGTGCTTCTCCTTTTCTACATCTTTTAAGCAGAGAGCTTTTCAAGCTTCTGTGTGAGTTTCTGCTAAATCTCAGTCTTCTTGATAATAGGCAGGCAGAGCAGATACCTAAACTGGAGAAAAAGGGCATCTTTCAATTATGTGATGATGCTTAGTTTAGCCAATTACTCAAGTAATACTCAGCTTACTTATAGTTTGGTTGTGGTTACACCATGCTTAGGTTAGCCATTTACTCAATTAATACTCAGCTCACTTCTAGTTTTATTGTGATCATGAAAATTATTATTATTATTATTTGATGAAGTGGTCATGCAAATTATTAAAACTCCATCTCTTCCCAACATAAGGGTACTTGAATTGTACATATGCCATTTTCAATGAAATTTCATCCATTTAACAGATTTCTTTTTATAAAAAAAAAAATTCAATCACGTGTCAAAGGGATAAAAGGGGAGAGAGAAATAGACTGAACCTGAGAGTAGCACATGGTAGAATGTGTGTGCAACCATGGCTAAACAAACATCATCTCTGGGTGAACAACAAATTAGAATGCAATTGTAAATCTGCAGATTGCAAATTAATTAAGGCATCTAGTCTTTTCGTGCCTTGAAAAGATCAGATCCACTGTCTGGAGAGAGTACAAAGAAGAAAAAGCAATATCTGGAAAGAACACATACCCACTGCCCCTCCACCTGGACTCTGTGCTGCAATGTAGGCAAAACCAACATCTGGGAATAAGCCAATTCCATTTTCAGGCATGGCAAGAAGAGTCCTCTGCAGAAAGCACATATTTTCGTTATGACAGGCTGTTTAATAAACTTCTTTCACATTAAAAACAACTGTTAACTTCTTATAAAGGGTGTGTTTGTTTTAAGGTAAGACTTTTCAATCAAAATTTATCTCTCCATATCTACTTTATTTTTTAAAATTATTTCTTCACATCTTTTTATATAAACTACCCTATTTTCCGATCAATTGTACACAACTACCCATGCAACTAACCTATTTATTTCAACTTTATGCACTTTATTCTTCATCATTACCCATATTATATTATATCACTTTCTTTTATTTCAAAAACTTTTATACCAAAAACTTCTTATCTAAAAATTTTATCACTTCCCAAACACGCTAAAAAAAAAGAGATAAAAATGTGAAGTTACAAACAACATGAACTAAAGAAGCAGGATCTAAAAGTTACCTCAGTGATAATACGGTAACGACCATGACCAGATAGGCCGATCCCAAAACCCATTGTCACTCCATCCATGAAGGAAATGTAGGGCTTTCTATACCCAAAAATTTTGCAAATCAGAGAATATTCTGCAGTAAACACCTAAAAAAGAACAAGAAGTAGATAACAATAGCTTAATAAATTAAGCATGAAGTAAAGTTCTTTGGCTACTGTTGAGGAAGGAAAATTTCTTTACTCGTATGTGGCATCAAAGTATCAAACCATCCAAAACTAACAGCTCTAGTGAAAAATAGTCAATAACTGCTAAAAATTCAATCTTGGTATTTAACCAGAACTTTAACAGCTCTAATGAGAGAGAGACAGAGAGAGTCAAGAATCACTGAGATCGAACATTCCGTGTGCAAAATATTAAATTTTTTTTTTTTTCAAGAGTTGGACAATTAAAAAGTGAAATATAAATCAGAATGACACCATGGAATATGAACAAGTCTAACAAAAAAAAAGTCATTATCTGCCAAGGAAACTGGCAATTTAATCTGTCACCAGACATTGTAACTTGAAGCATATTAAGCCATGACTGTGAATGAAAACCTTTTTCTTTTGTTTTTTTTGTTCAAATGATAATCAAATCAATTTATTAAAATCCTAAAGATTACAAAAACACAAGCTCAACAACAGAAAACATCTAGTAAGATTACATGAAACACCCATGATAACAAGATGAGGGATGACGTAGCATCTATAGTTATTCTGTTACACTGGATGCCTAAAATATATCTAAATAACACCAGGAATCAAAGGCGGTTCAAGCCGCCAGCTCTAAGCAATGAAGAAGACCAAAAAACAGGATATAAGCAATAGCGGTAAATGAGGACTTCTGGCCATGATATCAGATATGGATGTAAAAAGGGTTAACTAAATCAACCTTTGCCCAGCTATTTGAAATGCTACCTTGTCATTGTCAACATTAAGATGGAAGCTTATCAAAACTAAAGTAAATTCCTACTTTGTTTCTAAAGATTCATGGATGCAATTTGATAACCATAGCCAAGAAGTACAATCAAATATAAGCACTCGGGAGTGTGACTGAAATAATTCTTTATCAAGAGTCTGATTACTTTAATGCAGCATGTATTCCTTGCAACGAAATTTTAGGAATGAGCAACTAAAACAGAAAATAAGCAAGAAAGATTTTTTCAAATATTTGGATGGTTACAAACTTAATATCAAGATTCAGAAAGCAGCTTTCCAGTATAAAGTAACACAACAAGACCTCAATCATTTTTGACAGACGGCGTCCCATTGTGATCTGCTTTATATCACCACCTGCAGATCACACTAAGACCTGGATCATCAATATGCAAGTATGAAGTAAGTTTTCCAAAGGTGAAAGACTACAGTTAAGAGATTCAAAACGACATGAGTACAATAGAAATTATACCAACAATGACAGACCATATATATTTTTTAAGATAATGACAGACCATATTTGAGAAAGCAAAAAGTGCAATAGATGCTTGTAACCAAAATAAACATCACAGAATAGACCTTCTGCACGAGAGGTGTGGTTTTGTCCTTTTGAATTTCGGTCACAACACTCTTAATATCCATCCCTGCAGATCATAAATGCTCACCCTCAAACCCTTCCGAAACAACCCAAGAAAATAGCCACCCAAAAAAATTTACAGTGAATCTAAAAACTTGAACTGTAAATACGAAGGGGTTGGGGGGGAGTGTGTGTTGTGTTGTTGGGGGTAGGAATAAACTTCTGAAAACTGTAAGGAGAAAAATCACGATGACCAATCATTAGTGATGGGGAAGGGGAACAGAATCTATACTAACTTACCAGCAGAAAAGGCCCGAGGTGAGCTGCCTTCCACCAGTACACATTTCACACTAGGATCAGTTTCCCATCTGTCCAGATACTCTTTGTACTTCAGATCCATCTCTGCAACATATCCATTTAAAGAACAGCATGCAAAACCATCATTAGAATGAAGCACCATAAAGGCATTATGAAAGTTGGATGCCTACATAGTGATAGGACTACACCCTCTCTTGCCGCACCTGAAGACAATATGCGCGTTATGAACTACTGCGTGAACATCCCAATTAATGTGTTTTAGTTCAATACCTGTAATCATCTGATGTTTAGCAGTGCTCTGTTGCTTTATTTAATTTGTCCAGATAATAATTTTATTGAGCTACAACTTCATATCCTTTCAATTAAATTCCATGGAACAGCATATTCGAAACATTCTATCGTGATAATGACGGCTTCCTGACTTCCAACCATATCTTCATGGGGCAATCTCTAACTAAATGTCGAGCCTAGAACAGTTCTAATTTCTAAGCAGTTGGAGCGTTGGACAAGCAGTTTTATTTGGAGCTGAACTGGAACGGGTTCGCTGTCGAAGGAGTACAAACCAGTTCAAGCCATGAAACATCGAAAACAAATCCCAGATCAGAGATCGCACTCAATGAATTAGATTTCGCAGTCTGCAGAGGAATTTAAGAATACCAGAACAAGTTCAAGACCACCAACTACAAAAATTGAAGCTTAAGATCTTTTTTCACTGAAGCCGTGCAAGTAACGATGGATTCTGTTTGTTTTCAAGTAAAACCGTCGAAACTTCAACTGGCAAACTTATCGGATGACCTGCAAGAAATACCTAGATTCATGGCGTTAAGAGCCTTGGGGCGATCGAGGGTGATGAGCGCGAGGCCATTGGGGAAGACGGTTCCTTTGACGAACTCCGCAGACATGGCTGCTGCGGCGGAGAAAGAGCGAGAAAGTGAGGGTTTGGAGCTGGGAAGGATATGGAGATGTTGGAAATAGAATGGATTTGGTTTTGGCTTGAGTAATAAATGGGAAGAAACGAATCGGAGAGCTTGCATGGGGAGCTTGTAGCAGCCTGCGTCCCTTTCTAATCCTACTCGAGAAAGTAGAACTGCAGCATTCCAGCAAGGCCAAGGAGGCACGCCGCAGAGGCGGGCGGCTGTTGGCAGCCGGATCCGTGGGCCACGCCTGGACTTGATCTTGGTTCATACATTGAGGCCCAGCCCACTGGTTGCAGCGATGGTGGTTCATCGCCGCCGCTTGAGGGTCCCAGTTCCTCTGCTTCCATTGGATTGTGGATTCCTCTGCTCCCCGCCCCGTGTGTATCACCTGCTCGGCGGAATGCCCACACGAGATCCTTCCCAGCCAAACGCCATATCCTCCAATGCTCTCCACCTCACCAGGAACTACGCACAAATTCCCGACATAGCAGCTGCCGGCACCCTTCATTCTGTGGCCGTGAAAACTGGCTCCTTGAGCCACATGCATACTTCCACTTCGCTCCTCACCATCGATGCAAAAGCTGGTGATTTGGGTTCTTTTCAGGCACTTTTCTGTGACATCGGCACCAAAGATTTGGTTGCGTGGAATGCCATGATCAACGCTTATCTTTATAATCATTGCTTTAAGGCTACATTAGTCCTATTTAGAGAAATGACGCAAGTCATAGGGGAGTTTGATTCAACTACATTGCTGATTGTTTTATCAGCTTTATCTCGATCTGGCAGCTTCAAACAACGCAGCTCTGTGCACGGTTTCAGCTTCAAGCTGGGTTCGGATAGTCAGATTCCTTCCTAGCTAATGCTCTTACTGACATGTATGCAGAGTGGGGACACTTGACCTCAGCCAAATCAGTTTTTCAGAGGATTGAATTTAGAGACACAACATCATGGAATTCGATGATGGGAGGGTATCTTCATAATGGAAGTCCTGGAAAAACTATGGGACACAGGCTGATTGTTAGGACCTCTGGGTTGAATGATGGATTAATCGGGAATGAGGCAATGGATACTGTTATGTTAAATGGTGGGCTTATTGAGCAGCCCAGTGGGCATGGGTTAGAAGAAACAGACAAGGTGGATGATAGTATGCTATCCTTAAGCTAGAATCTCAGGCCCAGGGAAAGTATTCAAGTTCCCATCAGATGCCGGAATGAATGAGCATCAAGCCACGTCAGTAGCTGAGCTGGCTGATGCCAGGTGGTCGGTGAATTCAGCTACAAAAGGCTCCGTAATTCAAATGAAGGCAGCGAAGAACCCAGATCTGAAATTGTCTGTTTCCCTCTTAGCTCGTCTTGAGCAGTTTCTCTGTTCTTCTTACTTCATTTCTTTCTTCTCTTGTAAAAACTCAGTGAGATTTCCTCATATCAATTAATAAAATCCCTTGAATTGTTCCTTTCATTAGTTCGGATCCTAACACTGATGCTGTGAGTTTATCATCTAGCATCTCAGCTTGCTTCTGTTTAGAGAAGGTGAGTGCTGGTGAATCAGTGCATGGTTGGGGATTTTTTTTTTTTTTTTTTGATAAAACATGGTTGGGGAATTGATTTGGTTACGGAGAGACTTCTCCTCTTTCCATTGCCAATGCACTCATATCTCTCTACGTGTAATAAAGTGATTTCGTTGCTGCAGAGAAAATTTTGGTGGATTGAAGGTTAGAGATGCTGTCTCTTGGAATGCAATGATTGGTGGGTTTGCAGCGAGGAAGAATTTCAGAAGCACTGGATCTGCTGCGCCAAATGCAATTAAAAGAAAGGATCAAACCTGACCTGGTTACATCTGTATCCATTCTTCAGCTTTGCACTGAATACAACTCGATAAAGGTTGGAAGGTCAATCCATGGGTTTAAAATTCATCAAGGCCCGTGGTTGGATTCGGTGCTAACAAACAGCCTTATGGACATGTATGCCAAGTGCAATGAATTGAGATCTTTAGAGATTCTGTTTCAGGTCACGCCCAGGAGAGATTTGATTTCATGCAACACAATGATTGCTGGGTACTCAGGAAATGGGTTTGTTCCGAGAAATGCTACATTTGGGCATGCCATGTAGTGTATCAACCATCCTAGCCATTCTACTATCTTGCAATTGCCAAGAAGCACTCAATTTTGCAGAATCAATTCACTGCTGGAATATGGAATCTGGATTTTCAGACAGTGTTTTGGTGGTTAATTCTCTGATGTTCATGTACATCAAGTGTAGAGATGGGGTGGCATCCGTCTCCTCGTTTCAGAGCATTTTTACCATGGCTAATGTGGACTCGTGGAACACCATAATAGTAGGCTGTATGCAAACTTGCAAAGTGGCTATCTTAGGAAGCTCTAGAAACATTCAATTTAATGCGTCGAACTTCATGTGCATATCCAGACCCCATCACCATTGTGAGTATTCTCTCAGCATAAGGGAATGTTGGACTATCGTCACATGGGAAGGCTATGATTCATTTTGACTGGGACCTTTGCTCATGGAACTGTATGATTTCTGGCCTTGTGCAAATCCGAGGAAGGAAGAAAAGCTTTAGAATTTTTCCAGGAGATGGAAATGTATCCAAATGCATTCACCATCGTCAGCATTCTTACTGCTTGCACACAAGTTGGAGCTTGAGAGATGGCAGGGAAATCATTGGCTATGCGTATCGGCTGTGGCTTCATCACAACGCTCGCATATCGCATCCCCTTGTTGATTTATATAGTAAATGTGGAATGTTGGAACTTTCAGTCGAGTATTTCAGAAGTCTATGGAGAAATCTGTTGCATCTTGGAATTCCATGATTTCTGCATACGGGTTTCATGGACATGGTAAAGAGGCAATCAAACTGCTCAATGAGACGTGCAGAGCAGGCAACAGGCGCCTTACTCCGCAGCTGAGCATCATGTTTACATGGTTGGCATGCTTGGCAGAGCTGGTAGGATTTCTGTGGCGTATGAATTCATCAAACAGTTACCAACTGAGCCAACTGCGGGTGTTCAGGGGGCTATTCTAAGTGCCTGGAAGGATCATGGTCACCTTGAGACGGGGAAAGCAATTGCCGAACGTTTATTTTATTTTGCATGGAACCGGAAAATGAGGGCTATGTTGTTTCCTTGTCGAATATGCATGCGGCTATCGAAAAGTTTGTGGATGTGATTGGAGTGTAAGAATGGTTCACGATAGGGGATTGAAAAAGCCGCCAGGCTGCCGTTTCGTCAATGTTTCCTATCGGTAAAAAGGTAAAATTCAATTGGCTGGTTGGCCCTTCATTTAATAAAATAATAATAATAACAATAACAATAATAAAGAAGATATATTTTATCAAAAAAAAAATAAAGAAGATATCAAAAATTAACAATAATAAAGAAGATGCTCATTGCGTTTCCTATTGGCAGGTTGCCATCAGCGTGCGGATCAGGTATGTGGGGTTGAGAAGGTTTACTTGCGTGGAAAGGAAACAATTCCTGTGGTCGGAAAGCACTATAATTTGAAGAATCGAGATTTTTTTATTGGTTTTTGTACGACATAAGATCTGATATTGCAATTAAGATCATTCATACAGAAGACAATAAACTACATGCTCCCGTCTATCCTCACAAGAGACCAAGTCCACCACAAAATTTTTACCCCGCGTGGGATTGAAACCATGTAGACATGCCTTCTAGCTATGTCGACGGCCAATTGGTTACTACTCAGTGGGCATTGAAAACTAAGACTGATAGGCAAAAGATTTTGACTTGGATGGGTGTTCATTTGCCCCTGATACCGATCATGTACCTAGGAAGTTTCTTTGTGAGCGAATTATAAAAGGCCACGTCTTAATTGTGGGCCTGATTTAATAAAGATGTATTATGGCCACATTTATTTAGCATAAACATTTTTCACAATTATTCCATTTTTAATAATTTTACTATACAACCATCCTATTTTGGAATTATTTCTACACAATTACCCATATAATTAACATATCTATTTTAATTATATTTTCTTTATTTCCCGACATTATCTTTATCACATTACATTGTTTTCTTCTAAGATATATTTGGAAATTAGAAAAACTTTTAGATGAAAATTATTTAAATGTGAGAGGACAATGCGATACATCAAGGGTAATGATGAAGAGTAAAAAGAATAAATTAAAATAAATATGCTAGTATGTTAAAATGGTTAAAAATAAGATAATTTATATAAGGATATGTAAAGACATAATTAAAAAATAACATAATTGTAAAGAGTAAAAAGTTTTAAATTCAAAAATTTTGGTTGAAAAGTTCTATAGTATAACAAACATACCCCAAATTTTAAAACTTTCACATTAATATATTTTCATCCAAAAATTTTATCACTTCCTAAATAGACCCATATTTATTTCTTTTGCCTACCTGCAAATATAATAAAAGCTTCAATGCATAGCCAAATTATTCATCCACTAATTCTCCCTTGTAACAGTTGGCTCTTTAAAAAACATTTTGTTGTTAAAAAAAAAAAAAAAATTCTTAATCATTCTCTCTTGCTCCATTTCTTCCCCCTTTTAAAATTTTCTGATCCAATCCATTTTTACTTGCATCAGCATCACCTGTATGGAGACATTTGGTGCACGGGAAGAAGGCTTTGCCATTGGCTGAATGAAACGGATAAATTCGACCAATGTAAATGCAACATTAACTCCATGACGTAAATAAAAATATCAAGGACGATTAAGGGCCTGTTTTATCAAGCTCCTACAGCAAAGAGATTTTTACGGTACATCCAGTTAGGAGAGGTGGAACCTCTCGAAAATTTGTTTGAAGGGTACATTAACATAATTTTTGGTATCTAAATACTATCCTATACTTGGGGTAAGATGGCCATGGCCAAACGGGCTATCAAATCTTTCTGGGTCTGTTTGGATCAATTGTAATAGAAAGAGATTGCAATAGAAACATAAATAGGCCAGATGCACGCTGATTGATGAGGGTGCATTAGGCGTTGTTGTTGCTTCTTTTTTTTTTTTTGGATTACATCAATTGCAAGGAGTGAGGGTTGAACCCTCAACCAAGGGTGCATTAGGCGTTGTTTTAATATAACTAATTTCGGGTTGCTCAGGTTACGTATCCCACAAACAAATATGAAAGGTGTAAATAATATCATAAACAAGAAAATACTACCCATTAATATTCTTTTTCTCACTATTTTTTATACTGAATATTCCATCTAAACTTTCACATCAAGTTGTGAATGCTCCCTTTCATCTCTGTCTAACTATTTCTCCACTTAAATATTCTCCTTCTTTTACATTCCATTAGATATCTTTTTTTTTTTTTTTTGATAATCATTAGATATCTATTTTTACTTGCAAAATAATTTCAAATCTAAACAAATAACGTAAAATCCAAATAAAGTAAAACCATGTGGAATTCAAAACCAATCTACTGCTTTACCTCTGTAGGAAAGTCCCTTAGTCCCTATATCATTTTGATTGAAGTTAACTTTTTCTGTTGTGAGGACTAAGTAGAAAACGAGTTAACTTTTTCTGTTGTGAGGACTAAGTAGAAAAAGAGTGATGGTGCTATGCTTCAATATAACAAAATAGCGCTGATTGGAAGTCCGGTGACTAGACATTTGAACCTCAGATATCAGTTGCATAAAACCTATTACTTGGGATTAACAACACAAAACCAATAGAAAAGACTACATTTGATCTATAGATGATGGCAAGTCATAAGTTTAGCATTAGATAACATAAATGATAACTTAAACAGGTAATGTGTAGTTCTTCCATCAGCTAAGTGTGCAAGTACAACCGTTTACATTATGGCTAAAAGAGTGGGTACTACCTGATAAACCATACAAGATCCCGCTTGATACATTTTATCGATCAAGGACCTGCAGGAACCAAGCAAGATATTATTAACACAACCACAGATTCTAAGTTTCTCGGTATGCGTTGCAATATTGACGGTACAAAGTTTGCATAACAAATCATTGGTGACTTCTTTTGCATTCTATGCTCAAAAATATAAAAAGGCTAGTACTTGATATTATTCCACATCACATGGCAACTTTCTAAATGCTCGATCCAGTCCACGGTGGCCAGTGGCGACCATCCTACACACACACTGCCATTAATTTCATAAGCAACTTGATAAAGCCACCGTTATTTCTTACTTCTTTTCAAGGAAGAATTCCCAGTCATTTTGGAGTTGGCCTGCCGTTACCCAAGCCAGGCAAACTTGAGGTTCTCATATGCTTTATCTTTCTTCTATCATTGAGGATCCTTCTCGATAAATCAATCGACAATCCCCAGCGAATCGCAGCTTCTACAATTACTGGTTACTTGAGAATTTCCTCCCCATTCTATCAGTCCTACTTCCTACCCTTCCTCCTCTGAGCTAAAAATACCTTCTTCGAGAAAGGATTTAACAAAAAAGTTTTTTTTTTTTTCTTTTTAGGTCCTACTGATTACATCCTGATCAGTTCCACGAATTTTGTGAGCCAGGCGTCCTGCTTTTCTTCATTCCAAAACCGAATTTTTTTCGAAGTGAGAATTATAATTTTCAGTTTAGTAATTGCAAGTTATTCCAAAACTAGGATTCGAAATCCATTTCCTAATAAATATCCTGAAAAATCGTAACTCGTATCAAAGTTCAAAACCACGATTCCAGCGCAGTGTATTGAAAATAAGGTGCGGATAAAAATCCTACCTTTGCTTAAGAAGAAGCCCGCCTCCCCTCGCACTCCGGTGCCTCGTCGAAGTTCTTGCTCGGGTACTTGGCCGTAACAGACCCAACCTCAAACACCAGATTCTCGCCCCTCGAACGAATCCCCGTGATGGACCACCACCTGAAGAACGCCCGGACACGGATTCCATCGAGTTCTGCAATCCGACCTTCGACAAGCTTGCCAGTGACGCGACGTGAGTAGGATGCGAGATAATTGTCGGGAGGGAGGGTGATCCGGCAGGAATCTGGAAAATGAACGGAGAAATCGCCAGAGGCGGGATCGAGAGTGTAATTCAAGACGCTGGCGGGGAGCAATCCCATGGGGAAGCCGTTGTTCTTGAGTTGGTCGTGTGCTGAAATAGGATTGGGACTTGCGGAGGAAGAAGAAGAGAGACGGAAGGAGAGAAAGACGAGGGAGACGAAGAGCGGGAGGTATATCGCCATTTTTCCACAGCTTGGATTTCTGCTATCTTCCTCTAACCGCTGAGGAAGACGTGCATTTATGGGATTCCGAATCCAGACCTTTTCTCGCCGGATGTCCTTGGAAGTGGGGTCCATCTCTGATTAATCTTTGCCGTTGATTTCACCGGAAACAGATGAAGAGATCTGGCACGTGAGTGGAGAGAGAACCGTAGCATAGGCATATCTGATAATCAAACCGCATGTTTCTTGTGATGTCTACCCTTTTTTAGCGATAATTACTCATGTGCTCTGACCCGATGCACATAATTTTTTTATATTCACAAAATTTTGTAACTTTTTTTTTAATACACATGACATTTCATTCTAAATTTCTCATGTACTTATGTTATTAAAATCACAATTATCACCAATCGAGCACGGCTCGGTTGGTATACGTGGTTGCCGAAAATGGGCGGCTGGCAGTGGGTCGGGGATTCGAGTCCCTTTTCGGCCAAAAAATGTGTTTGGGAGCTTTATCTCCCGATTGAATGGTTGTGGGAGCCGTGGTCTCCCGTTTAATTGTTGGAAGCTGTGTCTTCCTGATTATTTGGTGGAGCAGTGGTCTCTCGTTTAGTTATTGGAAGCTGTGTCTTCCTGATTATTCGGTGGAGCAGTGTCTTCAAAGCCTTCAATGTAATATGTGTTGAGATGTATCTAAATATACATTCCAATAAAAAAAAATCACAACTATCTACCTTATTAAAAATAAGATTTTACTCATTTAAAATTTTTTAATTGAGATAATTTAATTCAATCGATGTTAGTAAATCATTAATACAAAATATTAAATAACTTGAAAGTCATATTAAGATAGATTTATTTTAATTAAAATAAAATTTTAAAAGGACAAAATCGTCTTTCAATGTGATAAATAATGGTGGTTTTAACAACATGAATATGAAAGAAATTTATGATGAAATATTATGAGTATAAAAGGAAATTACGACATGTTGTAGGTATAAAAAGAATTATGTACATTTATTATAGATATAGGAGAAATTATCTCGCTCTTTTATAAATAATTTAATTATTTATCTCAGGGTGTTTTTTGTGTGTATGAAAAAGTGATACAATATGATATGATGCTGAGCATGACTGCAAATAAAATAAATAAATAAATAAATTGTACGAATAGTTGCGCTTATGTATAAATGATTGAAAAAATAAAATAATAGTACATAATAAATGAATAAATAATTAAAAGGATGATATTTTTATATCATAAAAGATTTTAAATTGAAAATTTTTTAAGACGTGTTTGTTAAAAAATAAAACTCTTTATCTAAAACTTTTCATTCTCCATATTTACTTTATTTTTAAATTATTCATTTATATTTTTCTATACAAATTTTCTTATTTTTTTAATCATTTTTACATAACTAACCATACAATCAAACTATTTATGCTAACCTTATTTTTTTATTAATCACGGTTACTCCTATTATATCATATTATTTTATTTTATTTAAAAAATTTTATACTAAAAACTTTTCAACAAGAGTTTTATCATTTTCAAAACATACCTATATGAGGTGTTTTGTACAAATAAAACTTGAATAAAAAAATCTACCCCCTTCATCTAACCTTATGAATGTCCTGCATATGCACTTGGGTGTAAAATTGCAAAAGAAATTGGAATTACAAGAATTAGTTGAGATTTGAGTTGTTTGCTTATAGAAAAATGCAAAATAAAAGTGGAAATGTAATGGATATGAGCATTGGAGTAATAAAGAAAAATTAGTAGTGTCACTTGCATGATAAAATGTGAGAAAATGATTAAAAATATAAAAACGAAAAAATAAGGTAAAATTATTTGATTGAGGGTGTGTTTGGAAAGTGGTGAAATTTTTGGACGAATTTTTGTTTGAATTTAAAAAAATGATATGATCTAATATGAATAATGATGAAAGGTAAAGAGAATAAAATTAAAATATATAAATTAATTGTATAAGTAGTTATATAGAAATGATAAAAAAGTATGAACATTTTACAAATATAAAAATGATTAAAAAATAAGATAATTATAGAAAATGAAGACTTTAATTTGAAAATTTTTACAATTAAACAAACATGCCCTGCAATATATTAAATTTCTATTAAATTCCGTGAACAAAGAAGACCCGGCTCTCACATAGAACACGGAAACATACAACTCTGAAATTACTGGTTATCCAAAGCCTGGGGAAGATGAGAATGGGATAGAGATGAAATAAGAATCTGGGATGAAAATATATTATGAATGAGAAAATATATATTATGATTAAAAATTATATTAAAAAAGAAAATAATATTTTTTAGGATATAAAAAATACTTTTGTACCACTTCCATCTCCACCAGCTCCGCTTCGGCTGATCTCCACAGTCCACTCTTCGCCGCGGACGACGGATTGCGGTACTCATGTCCCTCTCCGTCGCGGCCACGTGTTCTCACGTGGGTAAAAGTTTTAAAAAATAGAATATTAGTTAGAAAAAATGTATTTATTTATCCCAAAAACTACTCAGATTAAATGGTAAAATATTATATCCCCTCTTATATTACAATCAAGTTAAATAATCCATAATTTACTCAGCTGGTAATAATAAGCTCACATTATTTACATTCTGTCTGTCCACACGGGAGATAAACAGGCACAATTCACCTACCTACGCGGGACACGCATTGGCCGAGGAGTCGAGGGCCTCGAGGCCGAGTCCACTGGATTGCTGCCAGCGTCCACGTGCTAACTTTTGCATCCTGATTTTTTATTTCCAGAAAGTAGAAACGGACAGCGATCTAAGGCACGGAGTAGAAACGGCTAAAAACAGGAGGAGACCGTCAACCGGATCATGCTGCCTGCGGTGCTTTCGATCTCGACCGTCCATCTCCAGTTTCTCTCTGTGCCTGCTTCTCTCCCCACTTCTTCTCTCAGTTCGCTACTTGCTGCTGCAAAGTGCGAACGTTACTGCAATGCACTACATCATTGTTCCAATTTAAATCACTTATAGGAAAAAAATCGCAGAGCGGGCCCCTTCTCTCCAAACTCTGACTCCGTTCACGTGGATTCTCAGACACTTCTCCTTCCCCAACACTCGCCCGCGGTGAAGAAATTAGGAAGGCGGCTGCACTAGGTGAGAGCCAGAACTAAAATACCTAGTTTCCTCTGTTTTTCTTGATGATCGACGTAATGCAACTGTGCTTTCCCGTAATTTTTTTCTCTTTTGGAATCGGCTTCGAATGTGACTCCTCTGCCCGAAATCACTTTCCAAATGAATTGCATTTCCGTTCTGCATTACGAAGTTCATGGACTGCTGTTAGTTTTCCATTTGGCTGAGGAATGATCTTTCTTTCCCTGCTTCGGAATAGATGCAAGAATGCGCCGTAGATCTTTTTCAGACTTTCCGGCTATCAAAACAAGAAGGGCGAAGCCAACATCATCGAGAATTCTGTCTTGGAATAAGAGATCCCTAAGGTTGTCGGATGGGTAGAGTCGGTTAAGAGTCACTAGTTTGTGCGTTTGGCTTTTATTGGAAATTTGGCTGACTTTCTTGGATACGTATGCCACACTGCTGTTAGGAACTCAGTATGGAAACCGTTTGAGTTCAATTTCGATTTTCTCAACCATGCTTCCCTTAGAACGGCCTCTGATCCTGATGCTTGGTGAAATGGAATTGCCACTTGTAAATTATTGTAGAGCGTACACTGGTGGGACCAATGGATGGCTCTACATACTCCATGGCGGTTCTCCTTAGAAATCAAAGATTCCGCAAATGCTTATCTTTTTTTTTTTCCCCAAATGTTATTGCTGTTGTTGATGCCTGCTTACAGGGCTAGGATTTGAACTTCAAAACGTTCATTCAGATTTCTGACTTTCAGTTCTTCAATTTAGTCTGTCTATTCATTTTCTTTCTACTTTGTTTCAGCATTTTTATACGTTAGAATGATTTTGTTTTACCATGCGCTTTCCTTTCATGTGGGGATATTGATACCATCTTTGGTTTATGCATCTCAAAATATGTAGCTGAATCCCATCGTTACCTCACCCGAATTTGAACTGGTCAAGGAACAAAGAGATGGATACCACCACGACTCTGTTTAACCAGCTGAAGGTTTGCTAGAACATGACAGCCTGCTTTGCCAAGTTATTTCATATTGTGTGTTACTCATGTGCAGTTTGTTCTTGGTCATGCTGTATTTTGTTCTTGCATAATCTAATTATTGAGTCAGGTCAAAGAAATTTGATTCGGTTTTATTTCAGTGGTTGTCTTGCTGAATAAATTGAACCATCTTGATATATCTGATTAGGTGAAGGGGTTCATGAAATCTGAGCATTTGTGTCGATATTGGTGCGAGGCATTGATCAATGCAGAAAGTGATAGGACCATCCAATATATCTTTTGGATGCCCAATTTAGCAGCCCGTGAAAGAATAGGACAGGGAAACATTCAGTTCTGATTCTCTGTTGTAATGCCTTTTGATAAAGAGTAATAATTCAATACTTATTTGAGCATGGAGCCCTCCATGATTACCCTTAGTTTTTAGATTTTAAAATCTAAGGGTGATTCTGTACGATGAGTTTTTGGTTTGCATCTCCATTTGTTGGGAAGTAGAGGAAATATATGAGTATCAAATAAGTATGTAGATACATATTTTCCTAAAGTTAGCATCTCAGTAGCAAGCATCCCTGAATAATATCAACTATTGGGACAAAGATCTGAGAGTTTACAAAACAACTACAACAGGATGCTGTTATTTTCTTTCCTGTAAGAAAAGATCATATTCTGTGATTTTATTTGAATGAATCTCTCTTACTTCTGCTTCAAGTTTGCTTTGCATATTTGAGGTAGATATCATTTTATTCACTTGAGAGTGTTATCCTAGCATTGGCAATCACTTTCCAAAGATCGAATATCAGATCTTTGGCCCATTCTTCATATGGTGTTAGTGGCAGTGCTGCATGTTGGATGTTTATTGTAATTTTTGTGATTTGATCATTTCCAGCTTGAGACAATTCGCCAACAAAATGCCTTGTAGAATATAATGGATTGAAGGAAATCATTTTTTTAAACTTTATTACACTCTTCTCATAGTATAATGTTGCTGCTGTGCAATTACTCTATAATATTTTGTTACCATGTCTATTGCTTTAACTGCTGACGATATATGTTTCTTCTTCTTTTTTCTCTGTGAGCAGGCCGCAGACCCTTTTTTCTTATTAGCAGGCCCTAATGTTATTGAGTCGGAGGAGCATGTTCTATGGATGGCTAGACACATAAAAAGTATAACTACTAAGTATGTTTCTTTTTAGCAATTCTCGTCATTAGGTGCCCAAATATAGTTATGAATCTTGGTATATGTCATGATTGTCAGCTGATGTGGTCATTCAATTGTAGACTTGGGCTTCCTCTGGTCTTCAAATCCAGCTTTGACAAAGCTAACCGCACATCATCAAAATCATTCCGTGGTCCTGGTTTGGCTGAGGGCTTGAAGGTAATAGTGATTATGATTCTAATCTTGTTAGCAGTAGATGAAACTGTGAACAATTCTTTTTGTATCCTCGTTGTTTTTTTTTCTCTTTTCCTGTGTATGCCTTACTAGTTGCAGAGTGTTGCCCCATTTCTTACAGTGATACATTAATAGGTCAAGAACCTGGTATCTGATGAAACTGTTGGTGTTCCCTTCTTTCTACTTGACCATTTTCCCATGTGGTTTTATGCAAATGCAGATCCTTGAAAAGGTAAAAGTGATGTATGATATTCCAGTGGTCACTGATGTCCATGAGAGTCACCAGGTAACTCATTTCTTATATTGCTTGCTATACTCGACTGTCCCTTGTTCGAATAATATCTTAATAGCTAGTTTACATTTACTTCTCAATTCAGTGCTATTTTCAAAGGCAAAAGGATGGTCTGCATAATTTTTTTCACTTGAAATTGCTTTCTATCATATTATGCATGGTGGGTCTGTGTTGACTGCCCGCAGCTTGTTGAGCTACTTCAGCAAACCATATGGTCAACTGACTGAATAATGGGCCCTTTCGTTTTATAACTGGATCTACTAGTTTGAATCTCATTATAAATGCTTCCTTTGTTATCAAATTGGTAAGCTCCAGAATTACTCAAGCTGGTTCAATTCCCCTGCTTCATTCTGTACTTCTGGAAATTAGCTGAATTTGTGTTGTCAAAAATAGATCTGATGAGAACCATGTCCCTAGTTTACTTGGCAGCATTACGGTTTATTCCCTTGTTGTCAAGTTATTTTCAGAAAAGGATAATGCCAGGTAAAAGCTCAGAGTGTCATTTGCCTGATTTGGTCTTCTCCTCTAAGCGCAAGTTAGGAATGCAGAAAATTTTATGGTTTATTTTCCATTTTTTTATTGGTAGAAGTTACAAACTTGCTATTTTCTATGGGTGCAACTTGGTACTAGGTGGGTCCGAAGCAACTTGACCCGACCTGGTTTCGAAAACCAAGTTTGGGTTTTATTTTTTAAATTTTTTTCAAATTAAATCCGCTTTCAATCCGACCTGAGAAAACCCAAAACCAATACCGGACTTGCATCAACCCGGTACCAAAACCTAACCTGATCCGAACTCGATATTTTTTCTAATTTATTAAAATAATTATATTTGTTTATGCATTAAGTATTTCAACTATAATTGTGATAAAAGTTATTCCATACAATTATAACCTAATTAAACTGTAAAACATTTATTCTAAAACCAAATTTTATGTACATTTGTCCATAAAAGTTGAATATATTACATCTACATTAAATTTATTTGCAAATAATTATAAATATACCAACTATTAAATTTATTACATATATACTAATTAAATGCAATTATATGTGTCACTTTTATTAAACTTTAGATAATGATTTCATGTAATCTCATTTATTTTTCTTATCTCGATTTTTTTATGACATTACCTTGATTGTTATGTGTAAAGTTATTGCATTCATTGTATTTAAAATTATCTTTTAATTAAAAAACTAACTTTCATTAAAACCAAAGATATCATAGGTTATATAAATATGTTCACATATAAATTATTCATGTGCTAATGCAATAATGTTTAAAAATTTTGTTATTTCTATCGGTAATTTCAACTTTTATTGATTTGATAATAACCCGAATTTCAACCCAAACCCAAGACCGAAACCAACGCTAACCCTGTCCAAACCCGAATTCTAATATTTGGGTTCACCCAAACCCAGAACAACCCGACCCGAGTTGCGCCCCTACTATTTTCCACTTGTGCCAGAATGGAACTGATCACAAACTTATGGATATGTTCCTTGCAGTTGATGCGATTTGCTACTGATTTGATTCACTCTAATGCAGTGTGAAGCTGTTGGCAGAGTTGCAGACATTATTCAAATTCCAGCTTTCCTATGCCGCCAGGTCAACATTGGAAGATTTACAATTTTGTTGTTAATTTTCTATTTGTTTGAATCAAATGGTTTATAGGTTCACAGAACAAGAAATTTGCATTCATCATCATTATTTGAGTTTATGCCACCTATAGGGATTCATTTGACAAGAAATTTACTTTCTGTTTAGAAAAATAAAATTTCATTTTATTCATCTAATTAAAAGAATTGCATTTTTAACAGACCGATCTTCTAGTTGCAGCAGCCAAGACTGGAAGAATTATCAACATTAAGAAAGGCCAATTTTGTGCTCCTTCTGTAAGTGATTTTATTGAATGCTGTGTGTGCCATTATGTACATAGAAGACGCTTGATGTGTAGAGTAACATAGCAAAAATTTATCTTTACATGGATTGTGTAGCTTTTAAAGCATTTTGACATTGCAAATTTGCAATAATAAGGTGCTTAAGACATTCTTGCATCAATTTTATTAGCATATTTCAGTCCATTTTTTTAATTTTTACCAATATACTTGCGTGCATTAGGCTTGGCTATGCGTGGCTGAATTTCATTAACTGATTATTTGTGGACTCAGGTGATGAATTCTTTATTGTGTTACTTGAATTTCTTCGCAGGTCATGGTTAACTCAGCTGAGAAAGTCAGATTGGCTGGCAATCAAAACGTGATGGTTTGTGAGCGAGGGACTATGTTTGGCTACAGTAAGTTATCTCTGTAGTAGGTTACCGAATTGTCCTCTGCCCCTAATTTATGTGATATGCTGATCTCACTTGTGAAGTTGTGATCTCAATTTTTTTCAAGTGAGATTCTCTTCAACCTTTTGCACACCAAATCTACCTTTTGCCATTATCAACCATATCTAGCATCTTTTATTTTTTGGTCCTTTTCCCTTCCTTGTTGTAAGTATCCATACGAAGCTAAGATAAAAAATGGGTGCTTAGAAAATTGTTGCTTTTACCATGATCAAGCATGCATATCATGGCCATCCTTGTATTCCAAGCATCATTCAGTTACTAATTGCAATGAGACTAGAAACCATCATTCAAGCATCATGTGGTTCATCATTCTTCACCTTCTCCATGTGGCAATTGAGAATTTGTTTCACGCCACCTATTTTTGGAAGTTAATTTTTCTTTCTTTTTTTAATTGTTAAATTTAGATGATTTGATTGTTGATCCACGCAACTTTGAGTGGATACGGGAAGCAAACTGCCCTGTTGTAAGTAAATTTACTTTATCCTGTTTTTTTATGTTACATTATGATATGTTACAGTTGAAAGTGATGTTCGCCTAGCACCAAATCCTTGCTAACAAGCACCTTCTTTTTCTATCAGTATTTTTTTCAGGGCTATTTTCGTTATGGACTCATGCATCATTGTTATAATTTGCTACACATCCTACTCAGTGGGGGAAAGAGGGAGGGAAAGAAAGACATCATGAACCAATTTTGCTGAATATTAATTGAAAGTATCTTGAAAAAGATAAAAATTATTATCATGATGATTTTATGATAAATTTTTTATGTCGTTAGCATAATAAAATTTCACAGCAATTGCTTCATCAGTCATGTGTGTGCATGATTTTGCCTCAGTAGTTTCAAACAATATGCCTAGTGAACTATTGACAGTTGAAATTATGCATGTGCCTATTGTTGTGCAGCATCCACTGTCTGCTATATTGCAAGCATCAATACCTCTGCCACCATGCTAAAGCATGACCCATTTTGCTTTTAGCCTCAGTTCTCTATCCTTCCCATGACACATGGAACTGCGCTTGTTCTGCCTTCATGCCAGTCCTCATCAGTGTGCAACTCCTTCTTTACATTTACATTTTTTCTCTCGACAATACTGTAGTCATTTCATCAATCAATCCTCATTATTGCCTATTGTCTAAAATATTTTTAATGTGCCTGTTTTCCTGGATGTACTTTGAGATGTCCGTAAGTAAAGGGTTTCAACATGCAATGAGAATTTGCGGACTGCAACTGCAGCCACTGACAGGAATGCAGTGTCCATTCTTCATTTCTTTCTTTCTTTGTTTATTATTGTTGTTGTTGTTATTCCATTGTCCATCCCTCATGAGCAGCACCATTTTCCTTCTGTCTTCAACTGTGTCCTTGCAATGAAAATGATGATGAAGAATATGTTTACAGTTTTTCTAATATGAATTGACTGGGAACGGCTTGTGCTGAATCTGCCATAAATAATTGAATGCAAACTTTACCTTGTTGATGGCATTCTTACTTGTCAACATTTTATGTGGTCAAATATAATCATTGTGAAGTAATATTGTGAAATTGAACAACAGGTAGCAGACATTACGCACTCACTGCAACAACCTGCTGGGTTAAAGGTTTGAACTAATCTTTGAATATTGTGCTTTTATGGTGTGCCCCTTTGTTCTTAGCTGCTTGCTAGCACTATAATTTGTTTGGCAAAAATTTCTTGCTGTATCAGTTGAGCACTTCAGCATAAATGGTCACATCAATATAGTGCCAATGTTATGAGACCTAAAAGTTGAAAATGATCCCTATAAAAAAAAAACGTTGAAAATGATTTAAAATTAAAAAATAAACCATCAAGAGTTGTTATCCCTGTGAAACTGCTTATGATGATGTGAAAAGTACATCTTGGTGATACAATACTGTTGCATTCATGATGATTGACATTGATGAATGCTGAATCCTAAGAATCATTGGGTTGATGCCTTTTGTAAAATGACAATGTCTTTGACTCTTTATGCCCTAGATAAAGCCCGGATGAAAGGATATATCATCTTACGAAATAAGCTTGACGATGGTGGGGTGGGACCTTCCCTAATGCCTAGTAGGTTTGCATATTTAATGGTAGTTACCTAGTTGGACCATACTGTTTTTGTTCATTACAGATCCAGTTGGACATGATCCCAATCATCCATGTATGTCCCAAAGTTTTAGTTTGCAACATTTATCTAGCATGTTTACATTTTTAATTTACTGGGACCTTACCCAATAAATTTATGCGTAAAATAGTGGAACCCGTGGTCAATACTTATTTTTATCATAATGAGTTGTGTGATAACCTAATGTTTGCCTTTTCATGGACCATGTTGACACGCAAGATTTTACAACCTGATCGTTACTGGTTTCCAAACCAAAATGCAGATTCTCTTATAAACTAAATATATAAAGGCTAACTAAAGCAATTTGAATCTTGAAATAGATTGATGGCGGAGGTGTTGCCAGCGGTGGTCTCCGTGAATTAATACCATGCATTGCAAGGACAGCTGTTGCAGTTGGGGTGGATGGAATCTTCATGGAGGTACATGATATGAATTCTCTAGTGTGATGTATTTATTTTCTGCAATTGGATACTTGGAATCTCTGTTCTTTGTGCTTGATTGAGGTTAATGAATGTCTTTGAGTCATGGAAAACAGCGTTTTTGTAAAAATGAAGGTAAGGCTGTATACGTGGATGCCCCTTCCTAGACCCCCTGGGCCAGTTCTTCTGTAATTTGCAATAGGCAGTTCCTACTATTTTTTTGCAGTTAATTTATTGAATTCTAGATTAGTAGAGCATTGGCCTTTTGGCTATTGTCTTTCATATTGGGTCATTTGGACCTGCCAAAGGCCAGATTCACATTAATGGCACTTACATGTGGCACTTACGTGTGAACATGGTAACTCCTTTTAGAGTCACCAAATGCCTCATGGAACACCGGTAATCACCAACCTTATTGATAGACTATCATGAGTTGCTAAAATCTGTTTACTGGATGATTAGGTACATGATAACCCCTTAAAAGCACCTGTGGATGGACCAACACAATGGGTGAGTTTTGATGTCATTTCTAGCTGGAACACACTTCTTTTTCTTTTTTCTTTTTTTTTGAATTTTCTTGGCAATGGCTTCTTATTTTAGATGAAAATTTTTATAATCTTTAGATAACTTTTACTGGTATTTCCTTCTACTTGAGTAGCCTTTGCGCCATTTGGAGGAGCTGCTGGAAGAGATCATTGCTATAGCTGTAAGTTTTCATTTTCACGTCAGTTTGTGGCCTGTTTGTTCAGAAAATTTTTGCATATTCGTTGAAAGTCAAGTGGTTTGGGACATTGAGGCTTAAGCTTAGTACATTTTGAAATGAAGTGCAAAGGACAAACTGTCAATCTGTCATCTCATGTTCTGATTTCTATACTGTCCATGCACAGCAGTATGGATGGTCATATTCTGTGAATTTTGCACTTTGTAGTACATCCAAAAACAACCTCAGCTTGTCACTGTTTTTTGCAAATTGCAGAAGGTATCTAAAGGGAAAAAGCCATTCAAAATCGATCTTACACCCTTTGAGTAATTGTGAAGACCTTTGAAAGAACTGTCTATGGTGAGAGCGTGATTGGATGTTTCCGAGTGTTGTTTTGATTGTTCCCCCCACGGAGAATCAGTTTTATGGTGCCATGTTATATCAGATGAATTCTTCGTAGTTCATCTTGCTGGTTTGAATTTGCAGTGGTGCTGTTTCTTACTTGTGTCCGTTTTATGAGCTTTAGCATTGAAAAACCCAGATGTTTTTGTTTGAGTTCCTATATTATTTGAAATGAGACCATTCTTTTCTTCCCTTCTAAAAATTTTAGCTGTCAAGCTGCTGTGATGAATGCCTAACCAGTTCATTCCAACTGCTTTCTTGATAGAAGTACATCTAATGCATCGCACTTCCAGATGGAAGACGGGGGACGTGGTGCATGGAACTCCCGCACAATGTGAACAAAGATCCAAATCAATAATGATAAAGATCACTAAAAAATATTTAGATCGATAATGTAATCACTAGGACTGCAAATTGCAATGACAAAAATAATTACTAGTTAGTCACAAAATTGATGAAGCTGATAAAATTAGAGTTCGACACTAAGAAGGCGAAGATGAGAGAATCACAACATGATAATGGTCATTCGGTATGAATGTGTGACAACTTAGAATGGAATCCCATATTGAAGTGGAAAGAGTTCGCAGGGGCTTATCAGTGGATCTCAAGTTAAATATAATACAACCCATTTTAAAACCATTCGGCTGAACTGTTACATGAGAGCGAATAATGTCATACTGTTAGACCCATAGCCCATGGGCTTAGGGTAAATTATTTAAATCTATGCATTACAAGTGGCATCCAAGTCATGGTTGTAGGCAGAAGTTCAAAGTTGAATTGTACTTCAAAAACGAACTAGACAAAAGCAAGTAGGCTGTGAGGTCCATAGTCCACGGCTAAAACTACGATGTTTTTATTTGAGCTTTAGCATTGGCGCTATTTCTTACTTGTAGCGGATGTTTAGTCATGAATAGTATTGCTAACGAAAAGATTTAAGCAGGGATACGGTGGGCAAATGATGAGTCTGAAGAATGGATTTAATGGTGCAAATGGTGGGCTTCATACTGGACTGGGAGATGTTAATGATAAGCCTTAATCAATGATTACTGATTGGTCATGTTGGTGATGATGTTTAATTATTGTTATATGTGCCTTAAAACTTGGTTTGGATAAAGGAAACGGAAATAATTCCTTTGGAGCCAGGTTGGAAATACATCTAGGTATGTTCATGGAAAGGCCCGTCTCGCGCAGGTGGTAATTTTGGGTGGAAGCAGGAGCCCAGAGACGTTCAAGCATAAACATAAACCCAGAGACGTTCAAGCATAAACATAAACCCAGAGATGTTCAAGCATAAACATCTCACATATTAGAAGGGTAAAATTCAGAAATGACAAGAAACGAAATCCTAACTACACGGATATCCAATTCTATGTACATTTTTATCCTGCATACTAAATACTCCAACCCCAGACAAATTTACATGGTAAGCCATGAAGGCTCCTGCATCACATATAGCCTACACAAAACAGCCACCTGGGTGGACTAATGGCGAAGGTCCCGAAATCAAAAACAAATGCCCCATCAATATTGTAACTTTTTTTTTTTGGTAGTCATCAATATTGTAACTGACATGACCTTATCCACTTCATATTGACTTTTCAATAATATTGCCAAACCAATACTTTCGCTGCAAGATTTCAAGCAAACCATGAATGGTTGATGCAATCTCATGTGTCTTCTGTTTCCTGATTTCAATGAGGAAAGGTCCAAAGCTCTGCGGTCTTGACCTTCGAAACACTCTCCAACACCTCAAATGGAAGGATATCACCAATCACAGTGACCTTCTTGCTCTCCAAATCCACTTCAAAAGATGTCACTCCTGTTTAAAACAGGAAGAAAATATGCACAGGGAATGCTATAATGCACAGAAGGCGATGAAACTCAAGGTAATAAAGATTAAAAATTTTGATACGATATGAAAAAAGGCAAAAAAAAAAAAAAAGATTAAAAAAAGTTGCTACGATGTGGAAAGAGAAAAAAATTTGCCGCTTCTCATACCTTTAGGCTATTTTCTTTTTCGATCGATATCTCTATATTTTATTTTTTTTCACATTCTTCATACAACACCGTATGCATTTCTTCTTATTGTTTTTACTTCTAACATTATTACATTAACCCTTGCATATCAAATTACTTTATCATTTTTGTAAAATTTTTACTCGAAATTCTTTCCCCGCTTTTTTTTTTTTTTTTTACACAATGCCAAACGGAGTAGATTTTTTTAATTGCAAAAGATGAAAAAAAATGATTAAAAAAAATAGTAACAGTGAACAATTTGACATTAGTAAGTTGTTTAGATTTAAAACCATATTAAAAGATGTAGAAGAGGGGTGGGAATTTTCTTCTCTTTTCCTAGTGTCCAAACACTAGATCCATAATCTAGTTATTTAGTGATGTTGAAATTGCTTAGAATTGAATGCCACGTGAAAATGAAGATAGAGTTCCAACTTCTTAATAGTATATAAATGGGTCTAAAGTTAAATATGGTGTAGTACATTTTAAACATGAGATCCATGTCCACGGTATGGATTACGAATGATGGCATCAGTTAGCTTTACAATCGTCGATTTTGTTGGAAGGCTAGATCGGCCTAGCATGGAGGGTTCTAGATCAGTCGGCATGATCAACTAAACCATTTTTCTTGTTTCTTATTATTTAAGTACGAAAAGTGTAGCCCTCTGATGTCATTGCACGTCCAAAACTATGATGGAATTCTAAACCAGGAGATATGAGCAAAAATATAGCCAGTGGAGCAATTCCATACCTTCAATCTTTGATATGTGTTTTCCTACTTTCCTTGCACAACCATTACAATGCATAGATACCCTCAGAACCACCACCTACATATATTGATAATCAGACCATGTTAATAGTTTCTTTTCTTCTTCTTCTTCTTCTTCTTCTTCTGCCTAGCAACAACTCTCTTATGCTTCCTCATTTAAAAATGAATATAAAGCTGAAGAACTAAAAAATTTTAATAGAAAAAGAAAAATGTGAAGCAAAAGATTACCTTGGGTTCCAAATGAAAGGCCAATGTCTGGATCCCATCACCAACGTCTCCGAATTTCACAATCTTGTCCCTTCTTCCGATAAGTGCCCTGTTCTCCATTTCATCATGGGTGTCCAGTGAATTCGTGCACAAACAAGAGCTTGAACAAGCAGGAAGGCACAAGCAATCCAAAACCCTCCCCAGACCCAACATCCTCATTGACTATTCTTTCTGTAAATAACAAAAAAAGCAAGAGGATCGAAGCAGCAGAGTGGAGATCTAATAACAAAATCACCAAACCCAAGAATGGATAATAGGCTCTTTCCCCAACCACCTACTGACAAGGAGAAAGCATAGGTAGAGTTGAAAATGGACAACGCCTGTAGTTGAAATTTGGTCACTTCTGTTCATATAAAATGGCAGGAAAAGCATCAGCTACCCATTTTCCCATGTGAGCAACTGTGGAGGCATTGATTGAAGCGCACCAAGCCAGTTCAACCAAGAAGTTTCATCTGTTATACAGCCCATGTGGGAATCCCACCCACGTGAACGACTTCTAGTGGGATACCTGACCCCAATATTCAAGTTTAAACTTTAAACTGCCCTTTCCACTTAGAGGCTTGGATAAAGCTCATGAACCAATTAACTAGCATGTGAGGTAGGAATAAAGTTTAAAAAAAAAAGAAAAAAAAAAACTCTTTCCACTGTTGTTCATGAACCAAAATCTCCGTCTCATCTTTGGTAATTAGATGTACATATTATTGGTCCTCAACGAAATCGATCTATCTTTGACTTTCTTTGCGATGCCATATTATATCGATTGGAATTGGATGTACATTGTGGAAAGTCGAACCGGCTGAAATAACTGATGAAAATGATGTGTATCGGATGTATATTTTTTTTTTATGAAGGTAATCACTCTAGTCCTACTCCCTATCACTAATGAAGGGAGTATAAGAAGAGTGATCCATATGATTCGTTGCCAAAAAATTATCTGTGCAAATATTTTTACAAATAGCTGGGGGTGGATTATCCCACCAGGACTGATGGTCCTCAGAAGAAACCAAAATCAATTCAGCTAAGGAATGAGCAATTGCATTACCCTGCCGAAGAACATGATGAGCCGAAAATGAAGCATTGCTTGTGAAGATAGACCTGATCTCATCAATGATAAAACCTACGTCAGAGGTTATGGGTTCCGAATTTGATATGAAATTACATAAAATGAGGGAGTTGATTTCGAATTGCACATGTTTGAGATCCTGCTGGATTGCCTATCTAATCCCCAAAAGGAAAGTCGTAACCTTCATGAAAAGTGATTCCCTTACTCCAACTCGTTTCCAGCCAGAAGCCGCAATAAAAGCACCCAAGGAATCTATAATAACAGCCGCACATCCAAAATTATCCATATTCACGTGACGACGCGCATCCACATTGATCTTAACAAAAGTTGACGGTGGTTTGGTCCAACGGGGCACCAGATAGCCATCCATAAGCCCTGACATCGATAGCTTTCTTGCACACCTATGTTGGAAAAGGAACTCAGTACACCAGGCCAAAATGTCAGTGAAGATTGGTTGGAGGTTCTTTTCCCTAAACTTGTTTCGAAGATACAACACCCTCTAGCAGCACAAAATGAAGAGGGTGAGATCCCTAATATTGTTCATCTGCACAAGAGTTTCCATAATTTCTCTAACCGAAGTTCCATGAGGGTCCAATCTCGCTGCCCTCCAGCAGACCCCCATAGACTTAACACACTCCAAAAACAGGTGGTTTACATCTTCGACATCATTCTTACATAGTAGACAGCGATTGTCAATCTCAAGGCCCCTATGACGAAGATTCTTGAGGGTGGGGAGGGAATCAATGAAGAGTCGCCATCCAAAGATAATGACTTTACTTGGGAGCCACAATCACCAAATTGCGTTATAGCAACCAAAAAGGGCCTGGTTTGCATCATTTGAGCATAAAAGTCTATATGCCAACTTAACAGTAAAGGATCCATTTGGTTCATGCATCCAGGCGGAAATGTATTTGATGTATATTATTTCTAGCAACTTTTTTAAAAATTTTCCACTGAATGGCATTTGCGGAACACGGCAATCAAATCTTGGTGGCTGGGCATGAAGCCCCAATGCGAAACTAAACTACCCTGTGGGCAGGTTCGCACCTAGCCTAGCAACTTACTCGTATTATTCTTTCAAAAAATAACTTAGTTGCAGTATTTTAAAATGTATAACACCATATTTAGCTTCTAGCATGTTTCTTAAACAATCAAAATTTCTCTTACCACAAGAAAATATATCATATACGGCCTAACTTTTTAGCTACTTCTATCAAATACAACTAAATTGTGTAAATTAAAAATACAGCTAAATATTTGAATATACTTGAACAAATGCAGTTTTGGCCGCATCTAATCAAATGCGCTATGTTAATTGCAGTAAAAAAATCGTTACTATTTAGAATTAAATTTTAATGGCTATTGTAAGTGTACTTGTGATTGCATTTAAAGTAAAAAATGATTACATTTAACTAGATACCATCACTCAAAAGCAACTAATTTTATAGCTAAATAACCAATATACGCAAAATATATAAAGCAATCAAACTTATGTTTTATATAGTTAAAAAATTAATTACTTTATAGAATATGTCTGGGAAGTGATAAAAACTTTTGAATGAAACCTCTGGATGAAAAGTTTTTTAGTATATGAATTTTTAAATTTGGAGAAAATGATTTGCTATGAGGGAGATAATAATGATAAGTAAAAAAAATAAAGGTAAAATAGATATAATAGTTCTATTAGTAATTGTGTATAAATAATTGAAAAGTATGTTAATTATATAAGAACACATAAAAAATTTAAAAAATATAATAATCTTTAAAATGAAAAAGTTTTATATATTACAAAGTTATGATTTCAAATAAATATGCCCATTGTTTCTCCCTGTTTAACGTGGGATGGTAACTGTACAATTGTGCTGTTAGAACAAAGCTGATGATATTATACCCGAAAACTCAAGGGCTGACATGATGCTAATAATTTCTCATACGCGCTAACTTTAAATATTTCAATGATGAGCATACATATTTGAATAATTTACTAGTTAAATGTACACATTTTTTGTTGGGTTTCTTTCTTGCTGCGTACGCTAGACTCACGGGGCAAAATTAATAGTATTAAGAAAACCTTTGGGACAGAGGTATGAAGATTATCTCATTTGATTATCATGTAACAACCTTCCATTCATTTTTGTACGTTGTGCATGGGCCGTGGCTGGTATGCAAGAATAATAGCATTATGCGGTGATAACCATGTAATGATAAGCAGTAGTGGGTCCACGTTTACGTCATCTAATATGTCCTTTTTATCCGGTTCATATAAATATAAAGGGTGGGTTTGTTTAGCATAAAAAAATGTCAACTAAAACTTTTCAATCTAAAACTTTTCACTCTCCATAATTACTCTATTTTT
>JAXCLR010000105.1:6470083-6482694 GCA_035584095.1 Annona squamosa
TTATAATTTTTAATAAATTTATATATGCGGGGCGGGTCGGACTCTTCGGGTCAGGACATGGTTGACCCACCCCAACCCTATTTTTGAATTCGGGTCAAAATTTCTGACCCATCCCTATACCGGGTAAAAAATGTATTGATTATACCTGGCCAAAAACGGGTCGGGTTAATACCGGGTCACGGGTCAACCTGCCCCAATTCCCACCCCTACATAGAAGTCTGCTTGGATTCTTTCTATGGGATTTGCCCCAAGACCTAGGAATCTGCACACCAATGAGGATACTGTAGGCTTGTGTTAGGAATTTTTGTCTTTACAATCATAGATAACAAATAGAAAGACAAGCCCTTTTCTCCCGTGTCCTTAGAAATATGTTTACTTATCTCGGAACATGCATTGGCCAACACAACATTGGTGATCAGAAATGCATGAGTTGGGAGTGTGGGGAGGAGGGAGTGGGCGGTCACTTGAGTCTTGCAAAGCTATTTCATGCTAGCATTTAAGTTAAAAAAGAAGAAGAAGAAGAGAACAGCTTGGAAAGGATATCTCTGACCCAAATGCTTTCATAGGCAAAGCCAAAATTCAGTTCCGGGGGCTTCTCGACTGATTTAAACCGGTGTTTTCCAAGAATGCATGCATGGGCATGTGGAACGCATTCTCTCCTTCCGTATCTTCAATACATCTACTGCTTTCTAAATGCTACTCAGACGCGCAACTCTCCCTTCAAATGATCAAAGTGGTCACACTATCAGCCTATTTGATTGGGCTTGGCTCGAAATGTATATATGGTCCAATTGTGGCCAGGGCTTGCGTTACAGATCACATTCATAGTTCATACCGGATGCTCTTGGGTCCTTGGCCCATCTCGCCGACATGTTGGGACAAATGGAAATAGGTTATAGGAGTAACTGGGTGAAAGCTCCGGGGGCAGTCGAGAAAATAACCCCATTTGGGTACGAACTTAACGAGAGGTGAGCTTGGATGCAATTTCGCCATTCCGATTTCGGCATCTTTTCTGTTGTACACGTTTTGCTTGCCAAGTGATGCATGCGCTTAGCAGGTGTAACCTACTTAGGGCGAGCGAAAAGCATGAACATCTCGAAGTAAAGAGTTCCCATATTCCCATTAGTTCCGACATAGCTAGAATCCGTCCACAACTTTCTAACCTTGCAATCTACTACAGACAGATATGCATTCCCCAAGAGAAGAAGCATTTTATCATGACTTGGAACGACCATTTTGTTTTGACTGATCATCCTTAGCGCCAGCTGTCATAACCTCCCATAGCCAGCCATTGAATATTCAAGGTTTCTCAATTCTCAACCTCAAAATCGGTAATTGGCAAATACGGGAATATTAGAAAATGCTTACCAACTGTGGATTCTCAAAAGGATAATTTTCCATCGAATCAACAGATCATGTTCTGTACATGTACTCCTGGTCACATGAGGTTCACGAGAGCTAGCACACTAAAGAGCTTCCACGGTAAAAATGGAAGATAGTCGATTGGGAGAGGATCAGGTAGAGCAACATGCTCCATCCGACAGGTACAGTAATGTACGAAATGAGGTTGTGTTTGTATGTAGAACGTTAATCTTTTACGACCGGTGTTAATAGGCCCTGTTTTCAACAGCCTATCCCCACTATTCGATCAAGGCCGAAAATGAGGGCCTGACGAAACATTTAAATCCGTTGAAAATTTGCAAACAGGTACTTGCCAGCAACACCTCCGATTCTCTCTCTCCTCTCTTCTCATCCTCCCTTTCTTGTATCTCCATCCTCCCATCTCTCTTCTCGTCGACGGCTCTTCTCACTCTTCTTTTCTCATACTTCCCTTCTCCCATCTCCCTCCTCGTTGCACCTTCTCTTTGTTATCTTGTCTTCGACAGCAACTTCCTTCGTGTAGAAATTCTACCCTCCTCTTACTTCTCTTATTTGCTCATACTGATTGATTGACCTTATGGTGCAACTCGAATAGAATATCGGTGAGTTAACCTATTGAGCACCCATGGGTCAACCTATCGGGTACTCTAAAATGGATAAGATATGTTCAAAATTAAAAAATACCTCGGGTAATTAGGGTAGAATAGTTTCTAAGGTTTGAGCACCTTGAACTGACTCGAATTACTAATATATATTCAATATCTCTTTTATAAAATATATTATATCTTTGAATAAAATATATTTTAAAATATAGAAACTTTTTTAATGTATCTATTATTTAGTATATCTAATAAATGCATTTTAAAACCATATCATTATCATATTAGTTATACATTTTTAAGTAAAATTTATATTAAAATTATGATTTTCAAATATAGTATGTAGAATAATATAAAAAACTGATTTAGAACTAGAAGCGGAACCAAAATGACTTTAAAAATTAAAGTAGAGTTTGTTTAGAATTGACTCGACCTAAAATAAAATAAGGTAAAAGTTTTTGAAAATAGAATAAGGATAAGTTTAACCCAAATGAAACCTACCTGACCCAAGTTATAATCATAATTATCATTGTAGTGTAAACTAATTCCAAGCTGCAGAGATGAAGATTGCAATTGAAGGTGATTCCTTCAATGGCATTGCAACTTTTCCAGATTTGCAACTAGCCAAGCAATTCATGAGAAGAATCTAGAACTGCCCTTTTGACACCACGGTCGCCACTACAAGTGTTGTTTTATGCTTGTCTAACTGTGTTCCAACTCAATCAAGGATTGAAATTCTTTTTATCTTATTGTTTGAATGTGGCACTTTCTCTATTCTAACTTCTATTTTCAGTACCAACATGGTAGCTATAGCATCTGTGAGTAAAAAACTAGGTGACCTCTATCTTATGGGATGTCCATAATTGACTTTTCAATGCCACAATAGGGAATATCGTGTTCATGTTCTGGACCAACTTATTAGTAGAGAAGTTTTGGTCTAGCCATACATTATAGGCTCTTGATTACATAAACTCAATAACATTCATAGACAATGGGGACCTGTAGATTATAAATCAAACCACAAAGTCCACGTATGGAGTTTTTGCTAAGTTCCCATCTTCAGGATGTACTTGTTCCAAATCTTTCAAAGGTACTCTCTTTATTCTTATTCTCAAATTGTTAGCAAATGAAACAACAATTTCTATTCGAGTGCGAATGTTTCCTTAGGATTTGATGAGGAAAGATATCTCAGCACTATAATTAGTTTATCATTCAACTCTCTTAAAAACCTCATGATGGCGACAATCACATGCTTGTAAAAGAGAATTTAGTTATGAGTGGTCTACGGAGTACTCAATAGAAATATGAATATGATAGAATTCATGGTTACTATTTTCGGGAAGTGATCAGTAAAAACTATACAACTCTTTATGATGAATCAAGAGAACTGTGCACAAAGTGATGAGTTTGGAGAAATTTGTGAATTAATGATAAAAAGAAGCGAGGAGGCTACTAGAGAAGAGGCATATGTGTGAGAAAGGGAGAGAGAGAGAGAGAGAGAGAGAGAGAGAAGAGCTGCCGGTATCAAAGAGATGGGAGGAGAGAGGCATGAGAAAGGGAGAGTGAACAAAGAGGGAAGAGACAAAGAATCATAGCTATCACTAACAGGAACCTGTTTGCAAATTTTCAGCAACTCTAAATGCTCTGTATGACCCTTGTTTGAGATCCCATGACTTCTTATCATAAATTTATGATTTTTAATAGATTTAAACTCTCTCTTAAGTGATTGTTAATTTTCAGAATGACATGAGTTATAGATTGAGATGATTTTTAGTATTTAAATAAAATAAATAATACTAAATATAATGGATTGTTTGGATTTAACAAAATTTTCAAAATAGGGCTAAACTAGACTAGAGTACCAAGGTAAATTGGTACATCCGAATGCATAGAAACTAGAATTTTTATATACATGAGATATGATCACGTACATTTACATGCCCCGTAAATTGTTGTACAATTGGTTTAAAATAGGCTCTACATTCACTTAAGTGTATCAATACTTTAAGCAATCATTTATCAATGTCTAAATTATATCTTAGATAGTTTATATGTTAAAAAAAATTTAAAATTATTATTTACATCAAATTATTTTATTACATTGATTTCGTACCATTTTCAAAGAGGCCCGTATATATTCAATTTGGATGACATTAGCATTATAATAAAATAAACAATTCTAAATACATTAAAGGAAGTAAATTATTATTTTATAATCACGTGGGGCTTATTTTGAGCCACTTGTACCATAAGTTGTGCTACAGTTAACTACATTTAATTATATCCCTATATTTTTTTTATACGAGCTATTCATGATTTAAAAGGTAAAAAATATAGATTTTTTAATGGAAAATTTTTCCTTATACCCCCAACAATTATCCCTAATTCCTACTATACTCATAACATTTCAAAATTTTCTATTATATTCATAATATTTCACCATAAATTATTATTATATCTATATAGTGAAAAATAATCATTAATTACGCTATTGCAAAACAATTTTTGTTCCTTAAAATTTTTCCTAATTGAAATGATTTAGCTTTAATATTTAAATTACTTGATGTCATAAATTAGCGATTCACAGAACATTAATTGAGTCATATTGAGGTTGAATCGTTTCAATTATGGAATTATAAATAAGTAAAATCATCATTTCAACAGGGTAATTAACGATTATGTTCATTGCATGAGCATGATAGGAATTTAATATAAAATGTCATCGGTGTAAAAGCAAATTTTGAAATATTATAGATATAATAGAAATTATAGGCAAATGTTATGAGTATAAAAAAATTTCCATTTTTGAATTGATATTAAGCTTGGTTTGGAAAGTTGTAAAAGTAGAAGTGAGAAAGTTATGTAATATAGTAGAACGACTGTGTAGGAATAAATAAAATTAAATTAAAACTGAAAAGATAATTAAGTGAAAAGATGTGAAAATGATTTGAGTGTATGTACATTAATTTTCTTCGCCAATAGAAACTTCTTGCTGCAAAATGAGGGTTACCAAAGGCTAAATGTGTTGTAGTGTAGATATGACTTTTGAGTCAGCTGATTTCCAAGCACATGCATTTCGCATTTCCACTACTTGCCTGTAATATTATCAGGGGGAGGTTATTAGTGGTGAAAGTCCACTAGTTAATATACGAAGGAATAAAAATATAAATATGAAGGTTTTATTTGCAGCTTTCCAACCATGACCCACGACGAGCCATCATCATAATTCCACTCAGCCGATGGATAATTCCTATTTCAATGCAAGTTGCGTTGATTATGCAAAAAAAAAATTAAAAAATTAAAAAATAAATCAGAAAAATGATAAAAGCAAATCACTTCTGTCAATTTTCGTCAACGAAATTGGATTCGTATGGAAAATGAGCAATTCTATAATGTTGCCTGGCCCTGCCGCGGATGTCACTAAATCTAAAAATTTCGAAAAAGCTGAAACTTGGCTAAAAAGAATAAGGTAGGGATTTCACCAAATGAAAATACATGTTAGGAGTGTGTTTGGGAAGTGATAAATTTTTAGATGAAAAATTAGTGCATAAAAATTTTTTAATTAAAAGGAGTTTATGTGATATAACAGAGAAAATGATAAGGAGTAAAGAGAATAAATTAAAATAGATAGGTTAGTTACATGAGTAGTAGTGTAAAAATGGTTCAAAAATAGAGTAATTGTATAGAAAAATATTAAAAAATATGATAATTATTGACCGTGAAAAGCTTTAAATTAAAATTTTTTTTAATAAACAAATATGCCCTGAATAAAGAGATCAAAATCTTTTTGTCGATTATATAATTAAAAAAGAAGAAAATTTTCCATTCTTTCTTTTCAAATTAATTTTTTTTTCAATATTAGGATGAAAGGGGAGCCTTTTAAGTTTTTCAATAGGATGAATATTTTATTTTGACCGTTTTCAAATCTTTAAATTCTTAATCGGATATGTTCATGAGTCATGATTTCAACTATTTCACCTATATATGTTTGATAGATTTATTTATTTTATTACTTGAATTTTAATTAATAAAAAATCTTATTTTTTTTCTATTCAGTTTACACTATATCTATTTATGATCTTTATTTGTGTGCAGTGATAATACTCTACATCTCTCTTCTAGTCAAATTTCTTTATACTTAGGGTCTTTGTTTACTTGAACAATTTTTCATTTTCTACAATTATTTTATTTTTAATTTTTTTATATAATTACTCTACTTTTAAATCATTTCTACATAATTACTCATGCATTTAATCTATCTATTTTAACTTTATTATCTTTACTCCTTTTGATTACTCATATTATATTACATTATTTTCTTTCATTTTGAAAATTTTTACACTCAAAATTTTTTATCAAAATTTTATCACTTTGTAAACACTCTTAGCTAAAAGAAGATAAAAAGATTTTTTCTCACAAAAAAGTGTACAATTTTTCCTCTTAATCTAATACTAAAGTGACATTTTATCCATAAACGATATTTTCCAAATTGTTGTTTTAAAAAATATTATCTATTTTAAAATTTTCACTCTTTGGTTTTTCGTTCTCAAATCAAAGTCCTTTACTCTCTAATAAAATGCGTAGATTATCATTATTTGTTCACGATTAAAGACATGGAAATTAATTGTTTAAAACGATTTTTTTAAAAGGACAAAAGCTTCCCGAATTCAAGAATCGATCCACTCAGGTGGTGCATTGTATAGTGCCCACCTAGTAAAGAAGACGAAATCATGATTGTAACACGTGATGCACAAAAGTATGGAAGATGAATCACGGCCTCAAATGTGAATTTCACCTACCAATAACGAAACACCAACATTCCGTGGTCATAAAAACTCGTGACTAACCAGGGTAGGCTTATTCGAGTCTTCATGCCGATTTTCTATTTGCCCAAAAAGGCTCTTTGAATTTAGATTTCTTTATGGAAGTAACTGTTTCGAGTGGGTATTGTTAGCTGTAAATTAAGATGATCCTTTGCTTTTTCTTCTTTCCACGATTCTTCCATTTAATTTCACCCCAGGAAAACAGCTTCTAGTTGTCTTCCACACACACACACACACGACACAACCCAAGGAGCTTCCACTTACGCATAAAATAGAGGATTTTAGGCCCACGCTAAAATTACGATTTTCTACAAAGAGGGTGGAAGAAGACGGACTGTGGTAGTGGAAGACTGGAAGTTCATATGATGCGGACCTCGCTCTTGCTGGGTTCTCTGCGCATGCCTTTGTTTACTAAGTTATTTAATTAAGAGTGATACCATGAACTACTCTCATCTTAGAATGAATGAAATCGCCCAAATTAGCGTATTAATTTCCTGGCATGTTCATGTAACGTTTCCAGCACTCTAAGATGGGATGCGAAATACCAAAACATATAAGAGAAAACTTCTCATATTTTGCACTGCGTTATGTTTAACTATAATCCACTTAATAATAAATAGATACTCTAGAGACTATAAATCGTGTGGTTTCCAAAAACAAGCGGAGCCAAGCATTGTTTTTCTCAATCTTAAAATGCAAAGTTTGCATGAAATTATAAGTGTATTATGAGTTTTCAAAAAATTACATTCATATCCATACGGTTTGCTTGAAATTATAAGCATTTCATTTTAAATAACGAATATGCCTTGACGGACAAATAAAATTATAAAACAAAAGAAATTACATTTAATTAGGGCATGTTTGCCAAAACAAAAAATTTTTACACTAAAATTTTTCAATGTAAATTTTTTTTCATAACTATCTTATTTTTCATATATTCATATACAATTACTCTATTTTCCAATTATTTTACATAACTACTTTTGCAACTAACATATCTATTTTAGTTTTATTTTTTTACCCTTTATCACTACCTCTTCTATATCACATTATTTTTTCTTATTTAAAAAATTTTTACACCAAAATATTTTCATCCAAAAGTTTTATCATTTCCTAAACATACCCTTAATTAAATAGATTTAGTTAATGAAAGATATTTTGAAAAATATAATTTTTATATTTTTGAATATTATTTTTATATTTTTAAATATAATTTCTTACATTTTATAGTTTAATTATTTGCAAGACCATTTTTATAAATTTTGAATGAAAAAGTAATACATGCGCAATTTCAAGATACGTAGGCTTGTTTAGGATGTAAAATGGGACGAAAATTTGTATTTTAAAAAAATTCTCATTCCCAATGTGTAATACACGTCTCATTCTCACTCTAATGTATCAATTTCAACACACATCAATATTCTTTCTTATCCTATCTATGATACTAGCTCATCCACATTCCACCAGTAAAACGATGTCATAGCGAAATCGCATAGACCTTTTACTACGAATAGCTTCATCGAACGGATCTTCAATTCTCAAACCCACAAGTTAGTGGGCGGGACTGCATTCTCCTCCTTGTCTCTCGAGACAGCACAGAACACCGAAGTCTCCGTGCATGTACAGATGAATCACACACATCAGCAATGCGTGGCATTCATCAGTGGATAGAAATAACCGTTTGTGCGGTTGGATCGAGAAAAAAGCGCAAAACATTCGTCATTCTATTTGTTACCGCCCATGCCATATCCCAAATCCAATTAACTAACAAATCACACCACGTATTCGCCCTTCCCGCCTATATATTTACAAGTAGTAACCCGTCTTCTCCAAATCGTCAGCACCAGCAAGGAGAAAAAAAAAAAGCCATGGACGGAAATTCCTCTTCAGATAGCCTCCCGGGGGTGAATTTCTCAGCTACTAGAAGCTCGAGAAAGGCCTTCACAACCTCCTTCAAGGAGACCTTCTTCCCCGATGACCCCTTCCGCCAATTCAAAGGCCAGCCCCCACTCCGCTGCACCTACAATATCCTCAAGTACTTAGTACCAGCTCTTGAATGGCTGCCCCAATACAACTTCCGTCTCTTCCGTTACGACCTCCTCTCCGGCATCACCATCGCCAGCCTGGCCATACCGCAGGGCATCAGCTATGCTAAGCTCGGAGAAATCCCACCCATCATCGGATTATGTATATAGACACTCGAATATTACTTAATTGCTTGCGTTTAAAATCTTTCATTTTGTCGATTTTCCGTGTATGCAGATTCCAGCTTCGTGCCGCCTCTGATCTATGCGGTGTTCGGTACTTCGAAGGATATGGCCGTGGGAACGGTGGCGGCCGCGTCACTGCTGCTGGCGTCGATCATTAGCAATGAAGTCTCGCCGATGGAAGACCCACAACTTTATCTGAACCTAATCATCACATCTGCCTTCTTCACCGGAGTATTTCAAACGGCCTTGGGCTTTCTTAGGTGCACCTTGCTCATGCATGCATGCATGCACGCACGCCCATCACTTTTTTGCACAGATATTGCCTAATGAAGTGGCGGACCCATTACGTTCTGATACATTTTTTTTTTTGGATAGAAATTACGTGATGATATTCGTTTTTTCTATTTTTTTAAAAAAATAAAAATTCATCGATGGGCCACACTTTGTATTTTGTATATCTAATTCATAGTATTTTAGGAATTAATTTGGCAGAAAATCGTCCAGTTACCCAGACCTTTGAATCGTCGAATATGTTAATCCTAATTCTGGCATCTGGCTATCTGGCATTTGGATCGAATTCTGACGGTTGTTGAAACTGCCAAATGTCCAAGTGAATAGGTCTCTAGCCACCCTCCCACCAAGCGAAAACCGACATCCGATCAAGTAAACTCCTGCCAATTGACTTTTCCGATGTTGCTTTTCATTAAAAAAAAAAAAAAGAAAAAAAAATGTTCCAATATTGCCGATATTGAACTGTCCATGTTTTCAGCTATTTGGTTTTATTTAGGATATATGAATTGGCTCGAGACATTTGTTTCTAAATTTATATATAGTGGGTGATTTTATTTTCCCTGCAGGCTTGGAATTCTAGTTGATTTCTTGTCAAAATCTACGATAGCGGGCTTTATGAGTGGAACGGCCATCCTCATCATCTTCCAACAATTTAAAGGCATGCTTGGGATGAAGCACTTTACAAACCATACCGATGTGATTTCTGTCCTGCGTTCAATCTTCTCCCAAACTGATGAGGTAGGAAGTCCGAATAATTCACGGGGTGTTCCATGACAGGAAATCTGCATAGCCTTTTTTCATGCTATATACCATTTGAAAATGAAGCAAATGATCAGCAGGCAAGCATTTCCCAAAAAAAAAAAAGAGATCAGTCAATAGCCCTTTCATAAAAAATCTGAAACATCACAGAAAGCCCAGAGCAGTTGTTGGCACACTGATATATAATTTGCTTGCGTTGACTGGGGCGTACGGATGATTAAGATCAATCTATAGGATAATATGCATGCATCGGGAATCATCAAAGGGAATTTGATCTGTTGAATCGACGGAAGAATTTAAGGCTCACCACCATCCAATATTTAAGATATAACCAACACTTGAGTTGGTTGACCCTCATGCATCCTTTGAGTGTTTTGGTGTTGTTGGCCTTTGCAGTGGAAATGGGAGAGTGCAGTGGCTGGAATATGCTTTCTTGGCTTCCTCCTATCCGCCCGTTTTCTGGTGAGCCATGCACATTTACTATCTGGTTTTAACTGTCTAGATTGCTGATATTCCGAGGTTGGACCAATGGACCCATCACTCCTAAGATCTAGATCCCCACCCATTTGCATGGACTGAAGCCATGCATGGCCAAGCTTCAATTCCAGTACTTTTTTTTCTTTTTTCTTTTTTTTTGCCGGGGGGGGGGGGAAGGGGTTCTCATTCCAGTACTATTCGGATGATAGGCCATCTACTGAAATTAAAAAATGACAAAATTG
Organism: Annona squamosa; assembly: GCA_035584095.1. Lineage (NCBI taxonomy): Eukaryota > Viridiplantae > Streptophyta > Magnoliopsida > Magnoliales > Annonaceae > Annona > Annona squamosa. The sequence goes on from JAXCLR010000105.1 coordinate 6,480,865, forward strand.
AGAGAAATTTGGCGTTATCAAACGGTGGGCCCAACATGTGGGACGGTTTTTTCATGGTAACTTTCTTTAGATGAAGCAATGAACCTGCTCTACTAGAAAACCAACATTTTATAATATTATTTCAATAATTATTAGTTTTTTCTTGCAAAAGATATTAATTAACTGCTTTAATAATTATTATGACTCAAACTGTTAGTGATAATGATAGATATGAGGTACAATCTTTTAGCAATAATAAAAAAATTAAAAATTATTACTAGAAACTGGCTACTGACTTCCTGTTCTTCAAACAGATATCTACAAATTTTGTCTTCGCTAAAGGTCAATTTTTCTTACAGTGAAGTGGCACTTGATCACTCCACTTTTAATTGCCCAAATTACTAAACAAAGGCCTGCATGTCCGAATGATCGATCGCAGAGCAAGAAGAAGCCAAAGCTGTTTTGGGTATCCGCGATTGCTCCTTTATTCATTGTGGTGGTGGGTTGTCTCGTTGCCTACTTCGGACATTCAGATAAGCATGGAATTCCTACAGTTAAGTATCTTTATCCGTTCATCCATGCGTGATCTAGCCATGTTATTTATGCAAACCTTTTTATACCATCAGTATTTTTTTCGCTTGGAGGTTGTAATCGAAATGTTCCATTGATTATCTCATGGAATTGACAGCCAGGGGAATTTGTCTTTTGACTAAAGAAGTTAACTTATAATTTATCCTGGCATCCTAAGTTATGCTATCATAGCAAAATGCTCGTATATAATAGACTGTTTAATTTATGGGATCGTGTGAGATTTTGGATATCTAATCTGCTTCAATTGTAAGCAGAACTTGTTCCAAATCGTTAAAAGGCGTTAATAAATAATTTCTCACCGACAGGAGTAGCTTTTCAATGCCATTGCAAAAGTGTGGCATGATACGTACTGTGGTCAACTTTTAAAATTGGCCATAGTAAATTACTTTTTTTTTTTTGGCAGAAGGGACACAGTAAATTACTAACTAATCATCGTTGGTGAAAGACAATTTAGACAATTTTTAACTACTAATTTTGAGACACATCACAACAGAATTTATTTTATATAGGTAATTTTTATTCTCTTATAACATATATTTGGCTATCTTAAATGTATTTTGCTATAATTGGTTATTTAGTTGTCATTACTTAATTGCTTTGAGTGATAACATTTGGTTGAATACGGGGAGTGTTTGTGAAGTGATAAAGTTTTTGAAAAAAATTTAGCTTAAAAGTTTTTGAAATTAGAAAAGTGATATCATTTGATAAAAATAATAATGAGAAGAAAAGAGAATAAAGTTAAAATAGATATGTCAGTTTTATAGATAGTTATATATAAATAATTAAAAAGTATGGTAATTATATAACAAGATATAAAAATAATTAAAAATATGAAGATTATGAAAATTAAAAAACTTTAAATTGCAAATTTTTATTTGAAGGGCATGTTTGGCAACATATAAAATATTTTCACTTAAAACTTTTTAATCTAAAATTTTTCGCATTTCACAAATATATTATTTTTTAATTTTTTTTTACATCTTCTTATTAACTACTCTACTTATTGTCATTTCTACACAATTAACCATACAATTAACATATCTATTTTACTTTATTATTTTTACCCTTATGGTTACTCTTATCATATTTCATAATTTTCTCTTATTTTAAAAATTTTTATACTAAAAATTTTTCATTAAAAATTTTATCAGTTAGATTGTAAACAAACACACACATAGGGTGCGTTTGTTTAGGATAAAAAAGTGTCAACTAAAACTTTTCAATCTAAAACTTTTCACTCTCCATAATTACTCTATTTTT
>JAXCLR010000105.1:6486203-6506815 GCA_035584095.1 Annona squamosa
TGCAGAGTTCATTCAAAGAATATTGCAGAATTCAGCATCATGTTGCAAAATTCTTTAAAAGTATGTTGCAAAATTCAACGTGAGGCTTAACTTCATAAACACATGCATGTATATGTCAATAATTTTCTTTTAGATTACAACTGAATTTGAAAAAAAAAATAGTTTATTGGTAACCCAAATTCTAACCCGAACCCGACCCGAATCCGAATTACATTCTTAGGGTTTGGGTTTACTCCAACCCAGTTGGTTTAGGGTTTGGGTTCACTCCAACCCGGTATAACCCGACCCGAGTTGCACCCCTAATTATATGGTTAGTCGTGTAAAAATAATTAAAAATGTGATAATTATATAAGAAGATGTAAATAAATTATTAAAAATAGAGTAATTATAAATCATGAAAAGTTTTATATTAAAAAAATTTTGTTTGAAAAGTTTTAGATGTATCCAGATACACCCATAATTAGCACATCATTGTATAGTGAGGTTAGTTCCTTCAAATTTCAACTTAGATTTTAATCTTACCTTTTATGATACCATTTTTTTATTGTGCACTTTCTTCAAAATTAGTGTGGAATGCCCTAACGTTTACCTGTGGAAATAAAAAGTTTATTGGTTACATTTGCAGATGGTATTAACTAATCCCAGAATTGAGGTGATGGAAAAGTTCACTGCATCTAAGTTTCTAGAAATTTTTGGAAGGAAAATGATATTCTTATCAGTAGGGGAGGCAATTACAGCATGCCGCTTCAAGCTCGACTCAAAGCAAAATAGTTTAGGATACAGTGACATTCCATGAAGCGGAGACGCTACTAGTCTAAAGAATGTTGTATGTGTAGAATTGTAGTGCATTTACTTTCCTAAGTGTCTAGTGACGTAATGAATGACCCATTGGACAATTTCAATGAATGTCATTAGAACTAGTCATGGTTATGATATTTGCTTATTTTGCTTGGTTGCAAATTGCAATTCTCATTTAGTATTACCTGTTCACAAAATCAAGTCTCCACTATCCAATTAGTAAGATTAGATGAGCTCGAGTTGCTAGGATATTAATTTAAGAGGAAAATGGCTTAATCACTTGTGAAAGCTTATGCAAGTCTTTCTAGACTTCTAGTTTAATAAATATAGCAATACTAAATAGGAGTTTGATTATATACATATCATGATGTATTTTTACAAGAAAAATGATCCTATTAGGTTGAACTAAACAAATGTCCTGCTTAGTTTAATTCAAAAAATCTATTTAAAAATATTTTTTATTCAAAAAATCTATTTAACAAATAAATTAAGTTTTACCTTTTTGGATATGTACATATATTTTTTAAAGATTTTTAAACATAGGAGTATTTTAAACACATATATACTCATAGATAATTTAAAATCTTTAAAAAATATACACATATATCCAAAAATAGTAAATTTTGATTTATATGTTAAATGCACTTAGATAAACGAGTATGTGGAGAAAAAAAAAGATTTTTATATAATTTTTTAGGTGGATCAAACAAGACATTTATTTAGTCCGGGCTAACAAGGTCACTTTTATTTTTACAAGTACTTATATTTTTTATTTTTTTATAAATATATTTTCTAAGTATATTCAATTTATATGCAAAGTTTTGCTATTTTGTATTACTTTTACATTATTTTCAATTTTTTAAGAATTTAGTTTTTAAGAAGTGAAAAATGACTTAAATGCCCCTAAAATTGACAACTTTTTAAAAACAATATATAAGTATTGTAAAATGAAAAAACTTGATATATAAATTAAATACAATGAGGAAAACATATTTATGAAGAAAAAATAAAATAAAAATAAAATAAATAAATATTATATTTTAGCTTAAGATACATCATAGTGTATATAATCATGCTACTACTAAATATTATCTGGTTTTTTACAAGTACACGTAGAGTGTTTTAACATAATTCATACACAACCCAGTAGTTTAAACGAAGACATATTGGCTTTATAGTTTTCAACTATTCGAAAGAAAAATTCATGACATGCATTGTTGTCTCTAAAAGGTCAAATAAAATGTTCAAAATTTTGAAATTGTATAACTTGTATATAGAAACTTACTTAGGAAAAATGTAGGTTAGTTTAGGAATTTTTTTAAAAATTAATTTAATTTTGTATCCCTAAACTTAAGCCATGTTGCACCCAAACTTAACTCATTAGAAAATTGGTGTTTGCACTTATTTTTGAAGCCTAAATTTTATAGACTCGATTTTCAAATGAGGTTAAAATTTAAGAAAACTTGAACACAAGGAACAATAACTCAATTTCTACTTATATTTAATATAAAATATACTATACAAAACTTTGTTTGTATAAAATCACTTTTTCATGTAATTCATTTCATTCTTAATATAATGATTCCTAATTAAAAATTTACTGTATCTATTGTATTTAGCATCTTTTATAGTATTATAAAAATTCTTTCATTTATTCAATATAATTTTATATGAACTTTATTTATAAATATATAAATTAATTTAATACTAAATATCAATTTTAAAGTCATATTGTTAGCATCTAAGTCATCTAAAATATCATTACTAGGTGGAAAATTAATTTTATAAATGAATATTATATTGTAATGCATATTTAAATATATCTAAGTATTTTTTATAATTTGCGCATGAATATATATTCTTGGCAAATGTAGCCAATAACCTTGCACATATTTTTTTGATGAAATGTCGCCATGTGGATAAGCCTTACTCATAGTTCATTAAGATAAAATTTATTTTTTAGCGAAACAAATAATGCTAAATATAATAAATAAAGTGAATTTTTCTATCAATCATCAAGATACTAATAAGTTATATGAAACTGCTCCTATATAACCTGGTTATATGAAAAAGAAGTAATCATGTTAGCCCGAACAAAGCAAATAACTTACTTAGCCCACATCAAAAAACTATTTAAAACACTTATTTTTTATTTTTTTTCTTGAAATGCTTGTTTATCTAAATACATTTAATTTATAAATCAGGTTTTATCATTTTTAGATATGTGTGTATATTTTTTAAAATTTTAACCATAAAGGTATTTTAAATACATATATACACATGGATGTTTAAAAATGTTAAAAAAATATATACATATATCCAAAAATGATAAAACTTAGTTTATATATTAAATACACTTAGATAAACAAATATATGAAGAAAAATTTAAAAAATTATGTTTTAAATAAGTTTTTAAAGTATGTTAAGCAAATTATTTGCTTAGTCCGGACTAACAGAATCATTCATCTATATAAAAATAGTATCATATTATATATCAGTTAAATAATATTTATTTTTATTTATATATTTTATATTTTCTATATTTATATTTGTGGGATGTTTGTCATGTTAAAATTATATTATTTATATATTTTATATTTTCTATATTTATATTCGTGGGATGTTTGTCATGTTAAAATTATACTATGGGAAAATTATATAATTTTTATTTATATTTGCACTTATGCTAGTACTATTTACTTTATATTTGTTGATTTTTCTTTCATTTTTGGAGAAGATAAATTTTACTTGGATATATTATTATGGTTTTCTTAAATTTAACTCGACTATATATCATTTATTTTGGTTTAGATGACCTATTAATCTATATTTACTTAAATTTTAAACTCGTCGCTATTAACTTAAATGAAAATCCTGTACAAACTGAGATTACTTAAAATGGGATGGGAAATTACACGTGGTCGATGATCGAATTCATTTTATATTTTATGACTTCGAGCATTAATTTAAGTCTAAAAACATAATGCGTGATTTAAATTTGTACGACGCTTATAATCACGTACATTTTGTGGAACTTATAATCCGGGTGAACGATTCATATTCCGATAAATGAAGGGCACGCTCGGATTGAAGCATTCTTCAACTCGCATTGATATCATTCCTGTAATTAGTTGACTTGTTCAGTCCTCTGGAAATTCATGAGGTCTGGAAATCCAATCTTTATAATACTTTTACCACGACCATCATTGCCCATTGAATGCAATAAACATTTCCTAATTTACACCATTTAAAAATGAAATTTCTGAAAATATGCCTACAAGGATTGGTTAATATTGCATTGGCGTTTGTAAATTTGGCAAAATTATAAATATACCAACAGGATTTGTGCGAACTTGTAAATGTATCTTCTCTGTTACAAGGCTCTTGAAATTTTTTATGAAATGATAAAATTGTCATTTTAAATTAAGGGATATACTTACAATTTGTAAAGGCATTTTCATTATTTTATAAAAAATGCTAACGGTATTATAAATTTATAACGAAAGAAATATACTTGCAAATGTATACAAATCATATGGTAATGTTTGTAATTTCAGCAACTTAAGAATATTAATATAATATTATTCAAACCCTGAAGACATAGCTGTACAAAAAAGCCCTTTGAGAAAAAATAATTAGCAAGACAAGTCCACGTGCATGAATTTTGATCGCCACGAACGGTTTGATTAATCAATTATAAGCAGACGGCGGGATTAGGGAAAAAAAAAAAATCAACCAGAGTTTTATACGGCATTTTGATTTTTGACGTGGTGACTTTTGCAGTCTACGCTTTGTCCGGTGAGAGGAGTGAAATTTCTCGTGACTCGTTTTGTCTTGACCAACACTTACTCTGGTGATTCACTGATTTGGATGAACATGTTGCGCCATGGTTGATTGGCCATGCCACACGTTGGACGAAATAGACTATCCTCCAACCAACGGGTGCTTGTGAAAAACAACAACTAAGATAATGATGGGCTGAAGTCTAGCCCACTTGAACGTGAGCCAGCTCTTGGACGGTTGATTCATGGGGATTTATGGGTATCAACGTAATTAATTAGAGCAATCTGTTTTCAACATCTGAATTATAATGCATTTGTTGTGAATTATATGCAAACATAATTTAAACAAATTTTTATATCATGTGCATTTTAAAAGATGGTGCAACATGACCCATGCAGCTGACTTTGCCTAGATAGAAAAATAACTTACGATAATTATGACAATGCATGCTTGTTTTTTTTATATTATTATATTTCACAACTCAATATATTTTCCAATCTTTTTAACTCTAAGTATATAAATCTAATAATGTTGCTAACTTTGAGACTCACAGCCTAAACTTCTTGAACGTGGAATTCTTTGCCAACCACGCTAATCGCATTTTGGCCATGCTAATGCATGTTAAAAGAGAAGAATGTCGACAATACCTGAATGTGATAGAAACATTGAAAAAGTGCAAAATCTAAGAGGCACACTTACAATCAGAACCACATGAGAATTCACATTAAACCAAGTAATGTTATGCGCGTACCAACAAAAAGAAATATCATATTGCACATGAATATATGATTAAAGACAATAATGTGTTACCTCACTTCTAAGCCATGGTATTGTAATGTGGGCAATGAGGAGACAGGTAGTTAGGTTTTTAAAAAGTATGAAAATGATATGATATAATAAAGCAAGGAGAAAAAATAAGATAGTTACATAATAAAAACAATTGAACTCTATAAATAAAAATAGAACAAGTAGAGGATTGAGTAGTTGATATATTAAATTATTATTTGAAAAATGTGTGAAAAGATAAACAAAATTTGTTTCCCTCCATACTCTTCTTACTAAACTGTGCATCAAGTAGAAAATACAACTATTTTTTCAAAATGATTTTCCCCATATCAATTAACTTATATGTATATGTTTTGTTTATATGAAATCCTTTTTATATATAACATCTTTTATTTTTAATGTTTACAATGTTTTCAATGTTTGAAAATTATATTCATTTATTGTATTTCGCAATATTTATATTATTAAAGAAACTTCTTATTTGTCTAATATAAATCTAACTATATCAGCAATTCTTACTACTTTATCCAAAATATTGACATAAAAATTCCATTTAAATTCTAACATGGTAGGTTTTTGCAATCGACTAATTTGTGCTACAACAAAATTCTAGCATATTGGGCCAACTCATTGCAGCCAAATTTTATTTTGCCTACATCTGATAAAATGTGGCAAATTTTATGTTGATCGTATTTTATGTGAGATAAAGGCTTTATTTTGATTTATAATAAATTTTAATCATAAATTTTTTAATTTTTATTTTAATCACTACTTTAAGTACCTCTTCATTGTAGTTGGTGTGAAGAATGGTTATATTTAACTAAATGCCACAACTCAGAAGCAAACAATCATTGATAGCTAAATAATTAATTTTAGACAAATATATCTAATCCAAATAAGTACATGGGTTCCACTTCTAGCCATGTTACATAGAAGTCATTCTTTACAACCCCTTAATTAAAATATTGACGATCGATGTAAAATCTAATCAATTTATCATAGTTAACATTACTTGTTTAATTATGAGACCAAATTTTATCCAAATCAAGTATATATTTGCTCATATATATATTTATGTGTAAAATGTGAAACATGCTTAGACTTGTTCATAAATGTATTAGAATATAATAATACTTTATTTAAATATTTATCTACATTGTAGCAATATCTTAGATGATTCGGATGTTGAAAAAATTATTTTAAAATTGATATGTTAATATTAAATTATTTTATTACATTGATCTTACACATTTATAGATAAGATACATAAACGATGAAACCAAACAAACAAAAAAGCCTTCACAACAATATAAATGATATTAAATACAATATATGAAGTGGATTTTTCATCGGCTATTAAAATATTAAAAATGAAGTAGGTCACGTAGAAAAGATGTTTCATTGAAGTGGGATCACATATATATGTATTATAAGTAGCTAAAAATTAATTACATGAAATCAAATTTGTGACAATGCTAGTTCAATTCTAAAACTACATAAAAGTTAGGCCATTGCAGACCAAATTAATTTGGTTTAACTCAATGAAAATTAAAATCCCAGATATCCTCTATTTCTCTCACAAATATTGTCTCCATAGGGACAAGGCAATCCTTCCTTGAATTTTTCTTTCAAACCAAGAAGCACTTTAACAATTAATTTAAAAAACTGATTTAAAATTGTCATGCAAATTAATGGACACGGATCAAGATTCAATTTCTGGATTGATTAGTTGAATTTGCATATAGATTTTTGTGAAAGTGCATTTAATTATTTTGATGCTTGTTTTTCTTAGCAACACTACTTATTAACCTCAATATTATATATTTTAATCGATCACCCACCCATTTTTATGGCCGAAAAGGAGGAAAAGTTAAAAATTATTTTAACTTTTTTATCGTATTTTTATATTGTAATTTTATATTTTAATTACCTATTTATTATCTTTAATAAAAAAATTCATTTTCTTACGAAATTTTATAATTTTTTATGTTTCTCTTGAATATAATTATTATCTCGAAAGTCGAATCACACTAAATAATTATTTTTATTTTTCTAACATTACCTTGACGACAATACACACTTATGTCTAATTTTCTCTATTTTTGTTTATTTATTTATTATTAGAGATTTTTGCATATATGCTTACAAGATTTAACTAATATTGTATCTACATTATTGAGTTTGCCGAAATTGCAAATGTACTTAAAAGATTTGCATAAAATTGCAACTATATCTCTTATATTAGTATGGAATTTGAATTTTCTATAAAATAGTGAACATATTTTTGAAAGTTAAATGATATACTTGCAATTTTGGTAAGGGAATTTTCATTATTTCATAGTAAATTCTAATTGTATGATGATAGCAGGGACACACTTGCAAATATTATAAATATATTTGTAATTTTTGTAAACTTAGGTATATAGATACATTAGTAGTTAAATTTTGTAGAGATATACGTAAAAATACTTATTATTACCACTTATGAGTGTGTTTGGTAAGACATAAAAAATGTCAAACAAAAACTTTTTACTCTCTATAATTATTCTATTTTTTAATCATTTTTCATATCTTTGTATACAACTATCACTCTTTTCAATTATTTATACACAACTACCTATACAACCAACCTATTTATTTTAATTTTATTTTCTTTACTCTTCATTATTATCCCTATAATAGATCATTTTCTTTTATGTTGACAGTTTTTATATAATTTGCATATATACCCACATAGTTTCATGAATTGCACGTTACCTTCATATAGTTTTATCAAAATTATTATAACCATCATGTTAATAACTGCCGTCAAAAAGAAAATATTGTGATGTTAATAAATTATTTCGTTTTCTAAAACACCTTTGAGAATGAACCGATGTCAGCCGCAACCACTATTGCCCATGGCAGCAGAAGCTACGAAATAAAGGCATGCTCCATCTCCTACGCCGAGCAAACCAATAATATTGTTGTTTCATCCTCTAGTTCATACTCTACAACACTACACCGAATTCACTTACTAATTACATCCTTTACGATGTCTCTCTTGTCGATCGCCTTGGCCAACTCCTAGCCACTATCGAACCCAACAGTGCTAGAAAATCCACCCTTCTTAACATCCTTGCCACAGGCATTTTCCCATCCCAAGGCTTCTTTCTCGATTCCACTCTCCTTCCTTCTGCAAGCTTGCCACCTACGTTCCCCAATACGACACTTCCCTCCCTCTCCTCACTATTCTGGAGACCTTCAGATTCGCCGCTCGCCTCCTTCTCCCTAATTCCTCATCCTCCTCTTCTAACTACATTTCCTTCCTTGTCTCCTCCCTTTTATTAGATCTTTTTCTCTCCCATCTCGCTCACACTTGCCTTGCCTATGGCCTCTCTGGAGGTGAGCATTGTTGTGTCTCCATTGGCCTAAGCTTACTCCACGAACTAGCTATCCTTCTCCTGGACAAGCCTGCATCGAGCCTCGACAATACTTCTGCTTTCAACGGTATAAATGCTATTTGGACCATTGTTGCCTCCCATCACCGCACTGTCATCCTCTCCATCTAGCAACCTATTTCAAGATCCTATTCACCATTGACAACATCCTTCTCCTCTCCAAAGGCACTGTTGTGCACCATTACACCCTCTCCTCGCTCGACACATTTTTACACTATAACAACCTGACTGTTCCGCTACAACTTAACGCCCTTGAGTATTCCATGGAGTTTCTAAACCAATTTCACTAGAAGAGAATTGTAAATACCATAACTACCCCCCTACTTAGATTCCTCATTAGCTCTTTTTGTTTCTCTACGGGCTCAAGCTTTCTCACATCAATCTCTCTTGGTCGATTATTGTTGAAATTTCTTCTTCTATATAAACCTTGTCGGTAAGAGTTTCTATTTTACCGTTGGTCCCAAGCCTAAAAAAAAGCGAAGTTGACATGTCAAGCTGGCAGTCGATGCTATTAAAAATCACCGCCTCATCTTTTATGGATTATGAAAATATGTTAAAAGTTGTTAATGTTAGGACGTCCCCTGTAAGCGATACGCTGCAGTAGAGCCCGACTGTAGCAAGAAATAAGCAAGGTTGATAGGGGGTTTCCTCATAAGCGACACGCTAAATCAGAGCCTGGATGTAGTGAGAAATGGGTAAGGGTTGCTAAGGCGTCTCTTCAAAAGCAACGCACCACAAAAACATCCGTTTGTGGCGAGAAGTCAACAAAAATTCTCATGCCTTTATGGACATTGTTTAGGGAAGAAAGTTGAATACAAAGTTTGTTTTGCCTCATAAAATATTAGGACTCTTTCATGAAAAAGTATGAAAGTGGTAGATGTCATGAGAAGAAGATAAATTAATATAACATGCCTTCAAAAAACTAAGTGGAAAGAAGAAAAAGCTAAAGAGATTAATAAATTCAAATTATGGTATATAAGAAATGATGATAATAGAAATGGTGTAAGGATAATAATAGAAAATAAATTCATTAATAAAGTTATAAATGTCAATAGAGTAAATGATACTATTATTCAAATAAAACTTGTATTAAGTGCAGAGGTAATAAATGTGATAAGTGTTTATGCACCACAAGTTGGATTAGTTGATAGAATCAAGAAAAATAATTTTAGGATAACTTAGATAGTGTAATGCAAATGATACATAACAAGAAAAACGTTGTGATAGGTGGAGATTTAAATGAACATGTATGAAAGAAGAATGCAAGATATAAGAGAAGTGATGGAGGTTTCAGCTTTGAAATAATAAATGAAATAGGGAATGTTATTTTGGACTTTGCTATAGCATATGATTTAGTTATAACAAATACTTTATTTCAAAAATAAGATGAACACTTCATAACTTTCAAGAGCTGAACCGATTTTAGCAAAATATTTCTTCCTTATAAGAAAATTGGATAAATCATTTTGTATTAATTGTAAGATTATCCCAGGTGAGAGCTTAGCTATGCAACATAAATTATAAGAGAATGGAAAATTTAAGAAAGATATAATATATAAAATTCAAGTAAGATGAAAGAAATGACAAAGTGCATCAAAAATTTTATATGACTGCCGAGTTCCAATCAAATTAAAATAAAAATTTTATAAGACTGCGATTAGACCTGTTATACTTTATGAGGCAGAATGTTTGACAGTTAAGGAATAACATATACAAAAAATGAGTGTAACAGAAATGAAAATATTAAGTTGGATAAGTGGTAAAACAATAAAAGATAAAATTAGGAACAAAATAATTTTAGAAAATCTAAAAGCGAGACAAATTTATGATAAAATAAGAGAAAATATATTAAGATGATTTGGTCATATTAAAAGAATGTTTGAAGTAGCACCGATGAGGATGATAGAGTTTATCCAAGTAGAAGGTGGTAAAAGAATGAAAGGAAGATAAAAAAATATGGATGAAATTAATTAAACAATATTTAAAAATATTACAAATGGCAGAAAATTTAGTCTTAAGTTATTAAGAATAAGGTAAGAGAATCTATACAATACGTGGAAAATAGCTTATGATAATGATAATGATTATATACAGCTTTGCTAGCCATGAACCTTTAGGACTCTTTCAAGTCTCTCTCCAATGGCTACCTGTACCTCTTCATCGTAAGCTGCAACACTACTCTCCGTGTTATGTTTTTTAGGCTTTTGCTTCTACTATTCTTTTTAACCCACCCCTCAAGGACTTCTTAGGTTAATGATTTCGACTCAATGGACTTTTCAACTTCAAGGCCGTAACATCCATAGCACCCTCAGGGCTTTTCACACTCACGAAAGATACCAGTTTCACGACTAGTCATGCATTCTACTCTTCTCCCTTCGCCTTCAAGAAAAGCACCAACAATGCAACTCAAATTTCATCTTTCGTCATCTCTTTTGTTTTTATGATTGTTTTCTCTGGCGACGCACCCATTGGCTTTAGTAGCCATGGAATGGCCTTTATCATCTTTCTTAAGGACAAACCCATTGGTCCGCCTTTCTAGCATTTTGGGCTCGTTAACGCCACTAACAATGGTGATCCGGCCACCCATTTGTTCGCAGTTGAGTTGGACACGTTATATAATTCAAAATTTGGGGATATTGATTCCAAGTTTCCAACCACGTTGGGATCAATTGGGTCTGTTCTTCATTTACGACAATGTGTATAAATGGTTTTAAAGGTGTTTTAGAAAATGAAATAATTTATTAACTTCATGCTATTTTCCATTTGACTACAATTGTTAACGTGAGGATTATATGCAATTTTGGTGGAACAATGTGAGAGTAATATATTATATCTGTGATTTCATACAAAAATTTTATAACTTACCAGTATTATTTTGCACGTGCCAGTACTGGCGGCAGTATTTCCTCTCAACTTTTTTCCAAAAGAGAATGGGCCTAGCCCAATGCTCCCAACCCAGTTACTGACGTAGAGGAACGATTGCGTGAAAAAAAACAAATGACATGCGCATTTGCTATCCCTGCGTGAATCCGACTCAACCTTGGGCAGCCCCGTAATTTGCAGCTCGTGTGTACAAAGCAAGGCTTCTGCATCTGTTTCGGGGGAAGTTGCAGTCGCTGAATCTCCAGATCTTCTCCTCTGCCTTTTTTTTCCGATCCTTTCTTCCTTTCATTTTCAGCGATTTTCAACCCCCGATCCCCATCCGTTTATCCAGTTCTTCCGATCCGAGCTTCTTCTCCCACTCTGAGCAGCGAAAATGGTAAGTTTCGTTGCCCTTCCACCCTCCCTGTCGTTTCCCGCCTCCAAACGATTCAGATCTGGCGTTAATTCGCCTCGATTAGAAATTTCTCCGGAAGTGCCCCTTTCTTTTCAGTTCGTAGTCTGAAAATTTTCCTTGAGATCTGTTGTTTATGCTCGGACTGATTGAATGGTTGCTTCTTCATTGCAAATATTGGCTCTTCTTACGGTCGAGGACAGCCTCTGAGGCTAGAAATCAAGGTACATATCTCTAATCCTTTGAGATTTTCGAAATTGAACGATCATGCAATTATTTATTGTTAACTTTGTTTTAATCTGATGTAATTGCTTCTGGATCAGAGGAAACTCGCACAGAGGTCAGAGCGAGTGAAATCTGTGGATCTACATCCTACGGAACCATGGTTAGTTGAGCTATATACACAAAGCACGAATCTTCACGACGTTCAATATTACTAATTGCAATTTGGTACAAGACATCATGATACTTGTTGCGCACTATAAATTCTCTGTACGATGTACATTCTTACTTTGTTAGTGTTCCTGAGAATTGCACTATTTTCTGATAATTACGTGGGAATTATCTCGAATAGACGTTTTTCGGACATTATACAGTAGAAGAATTTTCTGCACTGGTCTGGGTAGTGTCACCAGCATACTATGCCCACCACCAAACGTGCTCAGCAGCATTCACCATGAAGATAACAACGAAACAGATGTGAAGTTCAGATCGTCTATAGCAGAGAAGTAGTTGTATGATCTGTTGAGGGTTCATTCTCTTGTTAGTATACCCTAAACAACTTATTGCTGAACATCAGACGCCTCATGACAAGACATTACACAGATCAGACCTGTGTGAAGACTGAAGTTTGCCCTTTACCATTTGACAGCGTCACTGTAAACCTACAGCATTCTCTTATCCATGTGTGGTAAATCCAATCTTTCGACCAATCTACTATTCCAGAGAAGTTGATTGATTGTCTAATGGTCATAATTTCGTATGAACATTATATGGTGGGGCCTAAAGAAATCCTTTCTATTATAGTTATGGTGAAGTTGTTTCTGATAAATAATTTTGATTCTTAGCATTTTTATGGAAACCTGCATATTGTGTGTGTGTATATATATGTATTTCTTTTCTTTGGATTTGTTCTTCAAGTCAGAAACAAGATATGTATCATCACTGAGTTTCTTTTTCCCCTAATTTATTATTCTGCATTATATTTTCCACCATTCTCCATCAAAAAATATTGACAAAGTATGTTCTTGTAGGATTCTTGCAAGTCTTTACTCTGGAAGTGTCTGTATCTGGAATTATCAGACTCAGGTGAGCGATTTATTGTCAAATGCATCTGGTGTTTATTTAATTAGCATGGATTGTATTGCAGGTTTGGTTTTTGTAGTCTTTTTACTTATCGTGCATGCATTTTCTGTTTCCATTTAATTTGCTGCTTGTTAGCTTTGATTAGATTAGCAATGTTGCATAATATCATGAATTGAGTTTTCAAATCTGTGATTTTTAATTGCTCTTGATGTTCCAAAGTTTGACATTAACTCATTTTCAACAACTTGATACTTTGGAGAACTTCGCATGTCAACCTGATGAATTAAAGGCACAGCTTTGATGCCCTTTTAAGCAATGAAATGGCCTCTGCTTCTTAATAAACTTAATCAAGTAGTTGTTGTAAGAGTTTTGTGGGACCACACCTGAAAGAAATGAAAGATCTTTATTTCTCATGCACCTTTCCACTCATGAGCATCTACTGCCCGTATAAAGATGAAAACAGGTGTAGGTACGTGATCAAGTTGTAAACAATAAAAGATTAGGTCTTTTCTTACTCCTATTTAAGCCGAGGCTCTATACCTGGCTCCTGGCAGTGCTTTATTCTTTGCTGTCATTAACTATTGTCGTTTTATGCAAGTACAGGATCAGGCTATTGTTGGTCCCCGGGTGATTCTTAGTGGGACCAAATGATGGGTGATTAGTATCTTCCTCTTTATGTTGATAGGCGGCCACCTGAGTGCCCATTTTTGTATGCATGTCCTTCATAATCTACTGCTATCTTAAAGTTCAATCTGTTTGCACATATATTGGGTATCTTCATCCTATGCTTTCTGCTACTACATTTGTGAATTCATTTATGCTGATTTCCTAGATATCCATGCTTAAGATCTCTGACTGCTCCTTGCTGGACTATTTTCAAGCATCAATTTTTGTATTTTCTTTAGATGTCTAGGGTGCACAAATTCTCATTGTTGCTCTATGAAGCAACTGTCAAATTATCTTGTTACTCTCTCTTGATGTTTTGTTGTCTGATGCTTAATTTGGTCACAGTCCACCTAGTTAATTATCTTCTTCAGTTTTAGTGCAAGTCCTTTCGTTCATGATGATCTCCTGATTAAGTGGCCTATGGGTAACGAATGATATGTCTTCTGTTGTTCTTAAGTGATAACCTGCTGATTTCCTGTAATGGTTGACTCTATTGTTTTTGAGCGATTTTGATCAACCATTTCCACTTCCTTTCTTCCAGATTCCTCCCTTTTGGGCTTTGGAACATCTACCTGTAGATAATTACACTATGGTCCTCTACTTCTGCCAGCTTTGCACTTCCCAATTTACATTCCATGATCATCCTATTAGCAGTAAAAAATGTTTAGAGTGCGTTTGGGCGAATATGAATGTTTAGATAAATGCATATGCAGATGTTAATCATACATACCCATTCACCTATTCCTAACAATTAGTTTCCCCCTCCATGTTTCTCTTCATTACCTTTTTTCTGTCTAATGTTCATTCACATTGTTGTTAACATCACTTTTACTCTGCTGTCATAATTTACATTTGTTTGGTTACATTTCCTGGTATCTGAACGCACTTCCAGTGATTTGGATCATCGGCAGCACTCATATTTTTAAACATATTGAGTACTTTTACGAAGTCATTACTTTACCATCTTAATTAACCTTTCTCAATTTCTCATTCGGTTTGATGATGTATTCTCACTCTGAAAGGATCTAGATGCTGACTTTTTTTATGATTGAGTGCTCCAAGGCAATGCAGTGAAATATTTGATTTTCATTTTCGTATTTTTAGATTCATCTTGTAATTACAATAATTTGTCTCTTGTTTTTATTTCTCTAGACAATGGCAAAGTCTTTCGAGGTCACAGAATTGCCAGGTAGTAATCTGACATACACAATCATTATCTGTTCTTGAGAAAGTTGATTACTCATTCAAAATGTGATGTCTTCAATATGCAGTTCGATCGGCAAAGTTTGTGGCACGTAAACAATGGGTTGTGGCTGGAGCAGATGATATGTTTATCCGTGTTTACAATTATAATACAATGGATAAGGTCAAAGTGTTTGAAGCGCACACAGATTATATCAGATGCGTGGCTGTCCACCCAACCCTTCCATATGTACTGTCATCATCTGATGACATGCTTATAAAGCTCTGGGATTGGGATAAGGGTTGGATGTGTACTCAAATTTTTGAAGGACACTCACACTATGTGATGCAAGTGACTTTTAATCCAAAAGACACCAACACTTTCGCAAGTGCTTCACTTGATCGCACAATAAAGGTGAGATCAATATCTGTGCGCGTTTTCTCAGTGATTCTATTTTAGTATCCATTGCATGAGTGCTTTTTTTCACATGTTTTCATGATGTGATATTTTTATGTGACTTCAGATTTGGAATCTTGGTTCTCCTGATGCAAATTTTACACTAGATGCTCATTTGAAAGGCGTGAATTGTGTTGATTACTTTACTGGTGGCGACAGACCATATTTAATTACCGGCTCTGATGATCATACTGCTAAGGTGTGTTCCTGTACTCTCTTCCTCACTAGATTTCCCCCTTCTTTTGTGCAAATTGACCTCGTTGACTTTCTCTTGGCAAATTTCACTCGAGCAGGTGTGGGATTATCAAACAAAGAGTTGCGTTCAGACACTAGAAGGTCACACTCACAATGTTTCTGCAGTCTGTTTTCACCCAGAACTTCCCATAATAATAACTGGTTCTGAGGATGGGACTGTTCGCATTTGGCATTCTACCACATATAGGTCAGACTCCCATCCCCTTCCTATTCCCAGATTCTGAACTTCCTATTTCAGAGTAAGGGAAAATTATGCTGAGATTCCTTTTAATTATTTTCTTAGGGCATGTTGGTTCAACTATCACATGCATTGTTTTTGATGGTGTTATCTTTGTTTTAACTTAAAAATAGTAAATGAATATTAAATAGTAAGTGGTGCACTCCCACTATCAAGTTTATGTAATTGAAATAGAGTGGTGAATGTGGTGTTCTTCCTGTTTTGCCTTGTGTATTTTCTTCTTTAAATCTGCATATACTAGAGTAACATAAGAATAAAAAATTTGGTTTGTTTCTTCATCTTTAAGGCTTGAGTTGCTTGTTTTTCTGATATAAGGCTATGCCATAGCCATTTGTACTTTGTAATGTGTACCTTGTACATAATGTGTATGACAATGATCTATATTGGTAAAACCTTGTCTTTAATATATATAGTTCATTTACTTGGGTTATTCTTTGCAAACTGTGCCATTAGTGTTAACAGGAAAATTTTGTTTCTTCATTTGCCTTGGTGATTGTTTCATTAATAGAAGGGTTTCTACTTTTTAGTTAGACCACAGCAGTAATGTCAGTCCCAGCTCCTAACCTAATGCGGCACTGGGTTTGGACTGCATGGAACCATAGCATGGGGGGACGGTTCATGTGAAAAGTTGTTGTGCAAGCGTTGTCAACAACGTGCACTATTAGTCTCGTGAGGCAAGCAAGCTCACAAGACACTGATAATAAAAGATTCGAATGGAGAAATTTATAAAAGGCTAATGTAGATGACAGCTTTAACAGGGGTAAATATTCTTAAGATTTTAAAGAGAGAGCACGTTTGATGAGTAGCTGAATGGCTGGTGCATAGTGTACATTAATCGGACGAAGCATTGTATTTACTTTATTGGTTGGCCAAGTCTAGACTTCCACTTTAGTTGAATCATTCCACAACTGTTGCTCTGTCCCAAGTCAAGTGCACTGGATCCTACACTGCATTTATTCCTTGTGCCATCAAAGTTTTTGTTTTTTGTTTTTTTTTGGATTGACATTGAATTACTTCTTTAGAGTAGGCAACTTTCTAGTAACAACAGTTGTCATTTTATTCTGCCTGTCTTGTATCTGAATTCTTATTGCTGAATGTGAATGAGCAGAGAAGCTTTTTGGGTTTCTAACCAATGAATGTGTAGTGTTCAGTGCATCTAAAATTAATAATGTATAGCAAGGTGTTACTGGGATTTCTGCATTCCTCTTGGCCCATGTACTTGTGAACTTTATCCTAGTTGTTGCTAGAATTAGTTATTAGAGGCTTGAATGAAACCAGTCTTCTTTATTTTTGTTGGACATGAACTGTCATGTTGTAAGTAAGATTTGCTACAATTGCTGAAAAAAAATTTAATTAAACTAAATTTTTCCATGGTGTGAACCTAAATGTTTGAGTTGAAATGTCCAATTGTGAAGGACAAAATTTTTATCACTATTTATAATGATAGATTTCTTTACAAATGCTTGAAGTTCAAATTCTATAGATTATTAAAACTAGCTTTGCAATTTTATGTTGCATTGTACTGTGTTTTTTACAAGCATTCCATATGAAATACAGATTGAATGCATCAACTTTTACTTTTTGTTGTTGGTTTCTTTGCCATGCAGATTGGAAAATACATTGAACTATGGTCTTGAAAGAGTGTGGGCTATTGGGTATATGAAAGGTTCACGTAGGTGAGTGTCTTTGTTATCTTCCTTCTCTTTTTAGTGGCAAATGGGTTGGAGATACAGGAAGCAATTTTTGGTTTAGGCTCTTTCTCATAACGAGGGCAGAAGGGTGATCAACATATGTACACCTTTTAATGAGATTTGACATATTAAGTACCCTTTGGAAGCTTTTTTCCCCCATCATTCTTACATATATTTTCAACATTATTTCTCATCGTTCATAACCTATATTTTCAAATATTTCTCATCTTTTAATTAAAAAGTTGACCAATTTTGTATTCGATTTGTTTCTAATAACTGCCTTCTACCATTCCTTCTCTTTCCTCTCACCTTTCCATATTCCTTTTCTTTTCTACTCTTTTCCCTATCCAGGGCCATCGTTTTAGCTTGACTGAATGAGTCAATTTCATTGCATCAGTCTGTCGATGGTTTTATTCCATGTGACAGCCTTATTGTAACAAATTCTATTTGGCAACAATACCCTTCTTGATTATTGGCAATTAGCTCAGAAAGAACTTTTTTTGTTTTTTTTCCTAAAGTAGTTTTCACCGAAGCGTCTGCTTGTTTAAAGATATCTTCCTTTTTATTATGTTTAGGGTTGTAATTGGATATGATGAAGGAACAATAATGATTAAAATTGGTCGAGAAGTCCCAGTTGCCAGCATGGACAGCAGTGGAAAGATTATATGGGCTAAGCATAATGAAATTCAAACTGTGAACATCAAGACTGTGGGAGCAGATTTTGAGGTAAATGCACCTTGCACTGATATTTTTGGGAGACTTATTGTCAAAAGCAAAGGCATAAGTTGTCTGTTGTTTCCTTTTCTTTATTCTGCACGAAGTTAATATTACTTGCTTCTGACCTCATTTACCAGGTTACAGATGGAGAGAGATTGCCTCTGGCTGTGAAAGAGTTGGGGAGCTGTGATCTTTATCCTCAGGTACTTAGTTCCCTTAATGAAACTTATTTGAGGTCAGTTCTTAACTGACTGCACAAAGATACTAAATGAGAGTTAAATGTTGTTTAACTCTAGTGTAGTGTAGAATTTTAATATTAACCTTGCTGAGAGTTTTCTATATGCCTGTCTTTTTGGTTCAAGACTGTTCCAGTTTTTGAATTTTTTTCCCTGACTCTGCATGCATAAATATTGTTGGTAGTTAAAAGCATAAGTAGACATAGGGAATTTATTTTGTACATTCACTGTTATAAAGATATTATCACCAAATTTAAAAAATTAACAAGGACAACTGAAAGCCTGAAACATGGCACAATCAGACACGTTGTTAAGCTTAAGAAGGGAATCTTTAACTTGACCTCGAGATTTACAATCAAAAGATGATTTGGGAAAGTGGCTGGAAGAAAATGCAGGAAACAACTCAGCAACTTATTGCTAAGTAGATATAGGATCTTTTATTTCTATCAACGAATGTAACAATTGGAAAGGTCCTTCTAGGTTTTCTCAGATTCTTTGTCAATGGCTGACATTGCAGTATGGTGGGTAAGATATTTAATAGTTTGTGACATCTTTGCTGCATGTCTTTGCTGGATGCTGGCCTGTGTTCAATTGTGATTTGTGCCAATTATTATTTATACTTGTGAATGGTTTATTCAGTGGGCTGCAGCCACTGGATTAACCAGCAGCCCACTGCATAAGCCAGGAGCAGAACCCATCGAGGGCATTTTTTTGGGAAAAATCCATCAAATAATGATTAGTTGGGCATGGCATCCAAAACTCCTTCGGGAACAACTGAGCTCATATCAAAGCATTTGCAGGTACAGGCTTGCTTTCTGATGTTGTGCACAGTCATCCTGTTAGCGTCGACTTTAGCTGTCTTAAAATGTTAGTCACATTGAAGTTGAAACAGTAAAAGCTGTCTATTCTTTCTCATTAAAGGGCCAGCCTGTTGCACAAAGCTCCCACACATTGTGGGGTCCAGGACAAGGCATCCATGCATGCAGTGTGACTTTTGATTTGTTACAAAGAGGTAGTCCACTGTGGCCTCTGTCATCAAATAATCAGATAAAAACTAACAACACATTTCGAGTTTTCCCACTAACCTTGTTTTTTAATGCATATCTTTCCTCTGTGTGTGTGTTCTGAGCCAGATTCTGATAGCTTGAGCTTATAGTTTTATTTAACTTTTGTTTTGAAATCTTTGCTCAGAGCTTAAAGCACAATCCAAATGGGAGGTTTGTTGTTGTTTGCGGAGATGGAGAATACATCATATATACAGCTTTGGCATGGAGAAATCGATCCTTTGGTTCGGCATTGGAATTCGCGTGGTCTTCAGACGGAGAATATGCTGTTAGAGAAAGCACATCGAGGATTAAGATCTTCAGCAAAACATTTCAGGTTTGATTTGTCTCAGCTTACAAAAGAAGAGTATTTGGGTGGCAATTGTTATTTATAATTCTTTTAGTGGACTTTTCCCCCTTTTTCATGCCATACAGTTTGTTCTAAGTAGTGGGAGCTTGGAAGGTAACCTTAACTTGATTCCTAGATGTAGGTAGGCTGGCTAATGAAACTCGAGTTCACCTTTGCCGTACCTCTAACGCTATTTATAAAACATTATACCTAACCCTGTTTGTAAAACCTTAACCCTAACCCTATTTTTAAAAATTGGGTTCGGGTTGAAATTTATGTTGATGAATTTACGTTTTGGGGGTGTTTGGCAATAATAAAAACTTTTCACCTAAAACTTTTCAATCTAAAACTTTTCATTCTCTACAACTTTTCTATTTTTTAATTATTTTTTT